>ML105838.1:103411-113614 GCA_003697995.1 Taxidea taxus jeffersonii
CTTATCCTGGTTCTTCCTCTCTTGCTGGGTCTAGGGTGAGTTACACCATATTCCTCTTTTACTATTTCAACCAAAGCCCTGAAATATCTTTATTCCCATATCTTAATTTGGAATATGAAATGTTTTTCTTGCTCTCTTTTTATTCTCTTTGAGCAAAAGCCACGATTTTCTCCAATTCATCCCAAAAACCAATAGCTTAACTGAGTTGCTACTTTCTCACATTACCATGGGCTGAGAAAAATGAGGATACTCTTGTTAAAGAGTCCAAGATCCCCAGTGAATCAGAACTCAATGAAAAGTCTTAAGTGTTCCAAGTATCTGCTTTAATATCAGATTTTAATCTTCCAGCCTTTCATTTTGCCAAAGGCCTCTTGCTGTATGTGGCAAGTTCTCAAAGTGAAACATTCTACCTTAATAATCTACCTTAATAATCACAAAAGGTGAGAATTACAAGATTAAGTTTAGAATTACATGGTGTATCTATATAGATGTAGATAAATGGCTTCAAAAAAGCAAATTTAAAACATACACAATTACCACTTACACAGAAACATTAAAAAAGCAAGATGATTAAGATCTAACATTAACAGAAAAACTGCTCTATTCGCCTCCATACATTTCTTACCTACTATATGTAAAAGAAATCTCATTTTAAAAATACCTGGAGTATAAGGACATTGGTGGGGGGGTGGGTATGTGCTATGGTGAGTGCTGTGAAACATGTAAGCCTGTTGATACACAGACCTGTATCCCTGGGGCAAATAATACATTATATGTTAACAAAAATAATTTTAAAAAACACCTGGAGTACACATTTAACAAAAATATTCCCTAAGAACCTCCTTTTTTCAAATCATATCTTTCACTGTGCCTCCCCCAATGCCAGCTATTATTTCTCTGTGTTATTCTCCAAAAAACATTAATTTTAACACCTTTAAGTAAGTGTGGAAGGCAGCCTCCAAGATGGCCCTCAGTGATTTCTACCTCCTGGTATTTGCACCTTCTCGCTATGTACCAGGACAAAAGACATGGACTATCTCTTCTAAGATTGGGTTATAAAAGATTGCGACTTCCAGCTTAGGCTCTCCCTCTCTCCTATCACTCATTCTGGGGGAAGGCAGCTACCATGTTGAGAACACTTAAGCCATGCAGAGAGGCAAACATGGCAAGAAATAAGACTTCCAGCCAACAGCCATGTGAGTGAGCCTTCTTGAAAATGGACCCTCCAGCCCCAGGCAAGATTTCAGCTGATACAGCCCCAGCTAACAGTTTGATTCAAACAACTTTGTGCGATACCCTGAGTCAGACATCCTACTGAGCCTATACAAGATCCCCAGAAACTGTGAGATGAACATGTTTGTTTTAAACCACCATGTTTTAGGGTAATTTGTCATATGGCAATGTATAACTAATATAATGAACCTTGTTTATTCTTCAAAATCCAAACTCGTATGTCTCAAAAGTTAAAAAAAAATTATAAATAGAAATAGTAATTGCAAAAACTGGGAGAAAATTTTGTTTTTAAAATCTTGCTAAAATTGAAAGGCCACTGTAATGTCAGTTTGCCAGTCCTACTTATAAAAACAATGAACCAACAAAGTCCTATCAGGAAACTAAGGACTGTTTCTGGAACAACAAAGATCAGGTTGAGTAGGTACATTCGGAATGCAGGATCAACTTTTTTAAAAATAGGAAGGAAATCATTTTGTAATTTAAAAATCACAATATCCTATTTAACTTCGATAAGACATCCCACAAAACTTGCCTCATCTCCTCAGAATCATGTAAAGCTTTATCTTGTCACAGACCATATCACATGCCTACTGATAAACACTTAAGAAAGATAAAGACAAATGTACCAAATCTCAACAACAGATTTCACAGGCATATCAAAGCATAGACGATTTTCTTCCTGTAATGTTTCCACACCAAATCCAAAACACTGCTTTCGCTCTTACAAGCACACTCTGCAAGAACACATAAAATTTCTTATAATATGAAAATCATTTTAACATAATTTATTTAATTAGAAAATGCATTTAGTACACATACACTTAGTACACAAGTGAGCCGGGTATTTAAAAACATCTAAAAAGTAACAATAAAAGAAAAACGTGGGAGTTTTTCATTTGATCGGGGGGAAAAATGATTTCAGTGATCTCCACAGGAACTCTGTGTATTGATATTGAACACGATAAGGAACACAAAGACTGTACTAAAATTAAAGCAGCAGCATCAACAAGTATCATCTAAGTCAACAAGCAATAATTTAGTTATCAATACCGGCAAAAATAGTTGATTTATACTTTGAAGTTCTTTACTTAGAATAGGAGATAAGCATTTAACTACAACATTGGTTTCCTGTATTTTTGCCAGCTTATCCTGAACAAAGAAGACAAATTACTAACTTCACCCTCATATAACTTACATACTTAGTAAGTTTATTGATGCTAACTGATCCCCACTGACTGAAGTTTATACGCCTTTAAAACCATGTCAAATTTAAAATTCTCTCCACTGGAAAATGCAGCGTCTCTACGGCATGCAATACTACTGCCTGTGCTAAAATAGTAAGGTATGAGGTAAAATTTATCCAATTGTATCACAGGATGTGCTTTTCAAGAATTGTCATAAAATTATATCATTAGCGCCCTGCAAACTTGTAACAATGTTAATGCAGAAGAATTCCCAAAAAATTAGTTAGATAAGGCCAAATGTATGTTCAATTAGTGTTGTCCATGGAGAAAACATTTCTAAAATCAATGTTACAGCATATATGACTGGCTATATTGTTTTCCCAGGAGCATATTTTCAGAACTCAGTTTTTTAAAACCACACAATGAGTACAAACATACCTTACAAATATGCTAGTATTCAATTACTGCTTCATATAATGGCATGATTACACCCTTAAAAACTGAACTGATTATGATGTTACATTTTTCCCTTAAAGCATTGTGCACAGACAATATCTGGAATATCCCGTACTGTAAATTGGTTCACAATTCCCTGAACGTAGAAAAAAAAGCAGTACAAAGGCACAACTAAGAAAAAGTTTCAAAAGAAGCAGTATAGGGAAGTCATGCTTATGTGACCTTCCTCCATTCCTGTACATCCACCAAAGAAACAAGTGCCCCTGACAAATCAGATGCCATGTTCCAATCAATGTTCTCTAAACTTAGGAATGTATGGGATGTTTATGTACCTATCAACTTTGGGGAGGGAGGTAAACTTTTTTTAAAAATGTCAAATACATCAGAATGTAACATACAATAGCCATGTATTTTGTCTGTATTATGTATTTCGTCTGTCCTGTTGTATTTAAACTGCAAAAATATTTTAAGGTGGCTTACTCCTTTCATCCTTTTGATTTTCTGAATTCTTAGCTTGTTCACCTGCACTCAAATTCAGACCTACAGCATTCTGCACTGGTTTTAAAAATATCCTATTTTAACATGTTAGCTTAAAAATAGCCTTGCTTTCTCCGTTCCACATTACTGTAAAGCAGAAGTCTGCTTTTCATTGTAGAGCCTGATTCCCAGAAAAATACCTTCTTATCTACTTCATTCTCTCAACCTCTGGGGAAACAACAAAAACTGGAGTTTAACTTGTGCAGCACCGAACCTACAGGGGCTTGCAAGTTATGTATCTGCAGTTGCTGGTTTGATCCATTCTTTCCATTTCCCAGGAAAATGTTTCCTTTGGCTGCTTAGTTTCATACAACTAGACGTGTGTGCAAACACCCAGCTGAGAGCATCTCTGCCTTAGGAAGCAATACCCCTTCTTTTGACACCCATACACCTCGGTTTGATAACCTTTCAAGAAAGTTTCTTCTTGCCCTCGGGTTTGCAGCACTTCTCAAGCAGGCATGGCATGCCACCTGCGTAGCTGCACGTTCACAAGAAAGCAGCACGGGCCTGGGGGACAGGAGGGCTGGGGAGGGGAGGCACACAACAAATCAAAGCACGACCAAAACACTATCGGTGCACGATCTGGGCTGAAGCTCGGCTTCTGAGGCTGGGGAGGAACCAGCCAAGCGTCGGTCTGGGCTGCCAGGCACGATTCGTGCCTGTCCTACCTGCCCTAGGGGCACACAGGAGGCGGAAAGATTCCCCCCCACACACACCAACCCCCGCCCCCGGGCCCGGACGTCCCAGGCTCAAGGCCAGGCGGGCGATGGGAGCTGGGGGCAGGGGTCCCGGGACGAGGGGCCGAAGACTCCCAGGGCGCCGACGAGGGGTGGGGACGCCAGGCCCCCAGGCTCGCCCCTCACTCGACCCCCTTACCTTGCGCGATGGCAATGGACTCGAAGCGGTGCAACTCCTTGAGCAGGCAGCTCCTCTCCGTGGAGTGCAGGCTGTAGATGAAGTCGCGCGCGCCCTGCGCGGTGTTCAGCGCCTCTATGGGCTCCTTCTTGGGGTGGGTGCCCAGCCCTCGGGAGCGGCCGGGGGCCGCGAGCGCCAGCAGTCCCCGCCCGCAGCAGCACCAAGACGGCGGGCGGGGCGCGGCGGCGGCGGCGGCCGGGCCCGGCCTCAGGCCGCGTGCGGTCCGGCTCCTCAGCAGCGGCAGCAGCCGGGACATGGCGGGCTGAGGAGCGGGGACCCCCGCGGCAGTCCGGGAGGGCGGTTTCTGGCGAGGCAGGGGGAAGAAGGAGCTAGGCTCGGCCGGACCCCGCCCCGATGTCCTCCTGACTGGCAGCTGAGGCGCCGGGCACCATGCACTCCCCGGGCCCGCGCTGCGATCGCCTCCTTTTCAGTCCCCCTTCCCTTCCGAAAGGCCCGCGGCGGCGTCGGTCACTTGGACGAGAAAAACTTTCTGTGAGGCGGCCGGGCCGGGAGAGGGCGGGTAGGCGGTGCGGGCGGGCGCCTCCCGGTTGAGGAGGGGCGGCGCGGGCGGGCGGGTTTGGCTAGGGTTTGTCTCTGTCAGTTTGATCTTCCAGAGGGATGAGTCAGCCACGCGCCGCCCTCCTTCGGCGCCGCCCTCCGCTCCTGCCGGTTTTCCCACCCTCTTGCCTGCCCTCGTCGGCGCTCGGTAGGGCTCCCTCGCCCTCAAAGCCACCGCGCGCCCAGGCCCCAGCCGCCGCCGCTACCCCTAGCGGCCGTACAGGGGCTAACAGGGCGGGGCGAAGGGACGGGGCGGGGCTGCGCAAGCGTATCCCGGAGGTCCCGGGTGGTCCTCCCACCGGAGTTAGGAGGGTGCGCCGGAGTCCCCACCCCTCCCGTGCGTGATGGTGGAGGAATGGATAGCGCGGGTTCCCAGTGTCGGCGCCACCTTTAAGTCCAACGCAGGGAACGGGGAAAAACAGCTCTGGACTTCTTGCTTGGCCGTAGTCCGCTCCGCCCTAGCACCAGGCCTAAACCTGGGCCATGTTCTAAACAGTGCCCCAGCGTGAGGCCCCCCTCGCCCGGCACGGGCCTCGTCGCCGCTCGGAACCTCGCCGAGGGCAGCGTCCCGCTCGGACTTTTGAGGATTGAAGCGCCCACCGAGGCGTCGGCCAGGCACTCGGGTCTTTGAGGCAGCCGCTCTGGGAGCTCCAGAGCGAGGGCGAGGCCAGGAGTTTGAGACTGAGGCCTTGACACCGAAAATACCCTTCCTCGTCCTGATGCCAGCAGCTTGCAGTCCGTTAATGCTGGAGCGGGAGGCAAGAATGTCACCTTCTCCGGGTGTTTGCCGAGGTTTGTTTTCGTCTTTTTTTGTTTGTTTGGTTTTTTGTTTTTGTTTTTCTCTCTGCCAGGGCGAAAAGAATTTTGTGATTCTACACTTTCCACGTGTCCGGGTCCTAAACCTCTTTCAGGGCCACGCTCCAACGGTCTCCCACTCCAACCTTTCCTTTATCTCCTCCTAAGGAGGGAGATTTCCCCTTTATCTGAATCTAATGACACTTAGGCTTCTTGCCTTAGAGAGTAGATCCACTTAGTAAATCTGCTCAAGTGCAATCAAGATCTAAATCTTACCCTTATCTTATCCGCTGCCGCACCAGCCCAAGACCTATGCAGTCAATGTGCTATAATTATCTAAGGGCAATATGTAAACGTGAGTCGGGGGAGGAATGTAACCACTAAATCATTCTGTTGCTCTAACTCAGCGGTTCTGGGAGTGTGGTTCGTGGACAGCAGAGCTCGTTAAGCATGCAAATTGGCGTACTCTGCTCTAGACCCCTCGAATCAGAAACTGGGGTTTGGGCCCAGTCATCTCTGGTGTTTTTTTTTTTTAATTTTTATTTATTTATTTTTAAAGATTTTATTTATTTGACAGAGAGAGAGCACAAGTAGGCAGAGGGAGAGGGAGAAGAGGGCTCTCCACTGAGCAGGGAGCCCGATGTGGGGCTCAATCTCAGGACCTGGGATCATGACCTGAGCAGAAGGCAGCCACTTAACCAATTGAGCCACCCAGGTGCCCCCATATGTGTTTTAACAAGCCCTCCAGTTAATACTGATGCACACAAAAGTTTGAGAACCACTGCTCTAACTTAAACATAAAAAGCATTTTTTAAAAAAATTTCAAGGCAGCCTCTCTAGTCTAATAATGACAGTTAAGAATGTCCTCTGTGAGGGGTGATTGGCTGGCTCAGTGAGAAGAGCATGTGACTCCTGATCTTGGGGTGGTAAGTTGGAGCCCCACCTTGGGTGTAGAGATTAAAAAAAGAAAAAAATGTGCTTGGTGGAAAATGAAGCTGGGTGTAAAGACGTGTGTCTTTCTTGTTTTTGAAACCCTCTGCATTCCCAGTGCGTGTTGGAATCCTCTGTAGAGTTATTTCAGTCTCAAATTTTTGGGATTACCGCCACCTTCTTTCCTGTATCTCTGACCCACAAAGGATTCTGACTCACTGGGCTTGGGGCAGGGCCTGGAAAGTGAGGTTTGGAAATGCTACTCAGTTAGAGCCCATTCCTGACACCAGGTTTGTGGGTGGGCTCCAGAAACAGATGGCTGAAAGTTTGACAACTGACTCAACTATCTTCTAACTGTACTAGTGGTAGATTATTAGAATAGTGGTCCCAATGAATCATGGCTTATGGTATCCAGGCCTTTGTGTAGACCTGTCCCATGTTGACTGTGGGCTTGGCCATGTGACCTGCTTTCGAAGATAAGTGGAACATCACAAACCTGATCTAAGTGCTTGTTCGCTGGGACTTGTTGTAATGTGTTTGCTGGGTGATTTATTATTATTCAAGTCTGCTGTAGAAAATAAGAATCTAAAATGTAGACATAATTTGCTTATGAGACATGACACCTAGGATAAATGGATACGTGTTGATCATAGATAAAAAGGATGGAACAAATGAAAGTGCTACTTTAGATAGAAAGAAAGAGATAGACCAAGAACTTTAAATATTAATAAGGTAGAGATTATACTACCTCCAGACTGACAACTTTGTCATCCCTACATTGGCCACCTAGCAGTGACACGCATTATAGTCCCATTGTGGCCTCCTATAATCTGTATAAGAAAAGCAGATAAACCCCTAGCTACTCAGCCAGTGAATGGCCAGTTACAGTTACAACCAGACGCCAGCAAGTTGGGGAAGGTTACAGAAGAGGAAGAGCAGGAGGGCCTGGACTCAGCCTATCCTGCCCTTCACTTTTAAAGAGGACAGACCTCATGCCTCAGTTAACAATCACAGTCTCCTCCTCATGAAAAGTTGCTGCTGAGTCAACAGTCCATAGTACCTTGCATCATGCAGATACCTTCCAGGATTCCTGGCACCTCTGTTGCTGGCAGGGCACAAGGCTATTTGCTGCGTCCGTGTTCTGATATGTTATACACCCACTTATTCTGTCCATTTTTAAATTCCCAAGTTGTTGCTTTACTTAGTGGGACCTTTAATCATTTATTCTGCCCACAGTTTTATAGTTCCTTTTGGCACTTCTTTTTTTTTTTTTTTAGATTTTATTTATTTATTTGTCAGAGAGAGAGAGAGGGAGGGAGAGAGAGCGAACGAGCACAGGCAGACAGAGAGGCAGGCAGAGGGAGAAGCAGACTCCCTGCCGAGCAAGGAGCCCGATGTGGGACTCAATCCCAGGACGCTGGGATCATGACCTGAGCCGAAGGCAGCTGCCTAACCAACTGAACCACCCAGGCGTCCCCCTTTTGGCACTTCTCATCCCTCGGGTTTCCACCTTAGGATCCTGACCCCTGGAACTCCCCAGCACCATCAGAGTTATGGTACATGGATTGCTGCTTCCCAATGAAAAGCATGAAACTGGTTAGGAAAATTAAAGAAGACTTAAATAAATGGAGAGAAATACCAATTAAAGTTTGGAAAATGCAATAGTATACAATGTCTGTTCTCCTTGAATTAATCTATAAATTCAGTGCAATGTCAATCAAAATCCCAGCTGGGTTTGTGTCCCTGTATGTGTATGTGTATGAAATTGTCAAACTGATAGAGTAAAATTTACATTGAAATGCAAATGGAGGCCATAAAGCATACAGAAATGGCATGGGTCCCCCAAGTTCATATCCTAACTCTAATACCTACTAACTATATCAATTGGACAAGTTGTTTATCTTTCTAAGTCTTGGTTTTGAGTTTCTTGTTATTTCTTAAAAATCTACTCTGAGAATCATGAGGATGGAAAGAGGTAATATATGTAAAACACAGGGCATAATACCTAACATATAGTAGGTGCTCAACAAATGATAGGTAGTATTAAAAGGCAGTAAGATTAAAAAACTAGTGTTAGCAATAAATAGTATATCTAGAAGTATCAGAGGCCCATGTATGTAACTTTAGAGCTAAAAGAAGGAGAATCCAACTAGATCTCTAGTTGGATTTTCTCAACATGCCCACATCAGTGTTTCCTTCCTTGCAATCTACCTGTTCAGTTTCCAAAGGACAAAGCTGGAGCTAAAATGTGGGAACCATAAGAATCCAGGTATCATTTAAAGCTATAGAACTGGCCAGGTTCCTGTTGGGGTAAAGATGGAGATGAGGAGAGGCTCTGCGGCTTCTCTGGGATTCTTCACCCCTGAGAGACTGGAAGAGGCAGAGGAACCAGCAAGGTAGGAGGAAAACCAGAGGGTGGTGGTGGTCAGATCATTAAAGGCCTAGAGTATTGTTAACCTGGTGTGATACTGGTCAGTACTATTCTTGGGCTATTGAAATTTTTTTTAAAAACTCTCTCCTTTGCACTTGTACCTGTTACTTGAATTGTTTTTGGTAAATGTATGTAATTTGTTTTAAAAAACAAAGCTTTTGTTTAAAGAAAAGAACTACAAAACACCTGAGAAATGCAAAATAAACCCTGAAGGGACAATCTCTCTTTTGGATCCTTTGCATTCCTCTACACCAGTCATTTAATACTACCTCTCATCTAAGGATTTCATCTGCATATTGGAAAGTGCCCATCACAGGTCAAGAAATAGTATCTCACGGAAGCAAGATAGAAAATATAAGAGAGGGGCTATCAATTGGAGCCCCAAACTCCTGTAGTCAGTTTCATACTCCATGAAGCTCATATTTATCTGTCCTTAAGCATACTTACGGCCAACAAGACTGACTGCCCCACGCTCACCATGAAAAGTGCACCTGCACACCAAATGCACACACACTCGTGCCACACACACTGAACTGACTTCTTTCAGGGCAATATTTTATAACATTTTTTCCTTCCTTGTTTCCCCATCATGTTTGAGGTTGGGGAAGAATATTGATCAAAGCAAATATAAACAGTGTGGCTATGAAATGCCTTCTTTGCAAACTTTAAACTCGAGTTCTTAGGGAGGCTTCAAATACTTAGATGCTGCAAGTACTATTTTTGAAAATGACTCTCTGTGAGCCCAGCAGGGAGGTCAGTGGAAGGATTGTGAATGTTTCCGTTTGTTTTAGAAAGAAAATAAGGCATTGATTAAGACTTTTCTTGAACATCTTTTCAAAGAGACTTACCAGATCATCCCCAAACTCTATCTGAATGCCATATATATTAACTTCTCTGTTAGCAGCCACCCAAGTTAGGCAGTGGAAGTATGAAAATAAAAAGGCACATTGTTTAAAGCCAGATTTTCTATTTACAGTTTAGTCTTTTCAGTGCTATAAATAAATTACTGCTGTTCAACAGTATCCAATTCTCAGGGCCAGAGATGATGATTCTTTCCTGCGCCCTTGAAGCTAGGGGTAACGGTGTAACTTGCTTCGGCCAATGGTTGGAAACCTGACATATTTCACCTCCAAATACAGGTACTTCATTGCCTGTGCTCAGCTA
>ML105838.1:114014-125155 GCA_003697995.1 Taxidea taxus jeffersonii
GAACAAAAAGATTGGAAGATAATATAGAGAAACATTTCTTTAAAAGCAGACAATAAATAATTATGTAAAATAGAAGATAACAAAATTAAAGAATCAGGTCAGGAGGTGTAAGAAAGTTGAAGACAACACAGTGTGAAAATGTAAAAGAAAATTTTCAAATGTCTGAAGGAAATCTCCCCAAAGTGAGGCTCATTTGTTCCCAGATCGAGAGAGTTCACTGGGGGCTCAGAACACTAGATGAAAAAGGACCCACTTTAAAGTATGTCATCACACTTTGTTGTCATCAGATCACTAGGAACTGAAAAAAGATCATAAAAGTTTCCAGCAGCAAAGTCAAGGGATGTCAAGGGAAGTTCAGTAAAAAGAATCCCATTTCAGATATAGTTTCTACTGTAATAGCTTTGGGTGGTGACAGATGTTGGCTACACTTGTAGTGCACAGGGCATAATATATAGAATCACTGTTGTACACCTGAAACTAATGTAACATTTTGTGTCTATACTCATAATGACTATATATCTCTTTTGCATATATAACTCTACTAAGTTTTGGTTTTGGTCTTTTGTTTGTTTTTTGTTTGTTTTTTTTTAAGATTTATTTATTTATTTATTTGACAGACCGAGATCACAAGTAGGCAGAGAAGCAGGCAGAGAGAAAGGAGGAAGCAGGCTCCCTGCTGAGCAGAGGTGTCCCTGGTTTTCTTTTTTAGTTTAGGTTTTTGTTTTTTTTTTTCCAGAAAGGATCCTGTTGCAGACATATCAACACTAATGCTGAAAGCCAGAAGACAAATGGAGCATAATAGCTTTGAAATTCTGTTGAAAATTATTTCCGATCTAGAATTCCAAATCTAGGAATCCAATATGAAGGTAGATTATAACCTTTTTAAACACTGAACTCTCATGGGGCACGTGGGTGGTTCAGTCAGTTAAGTGTCTGCCTTCGGCTCAGGTCATGATGCCAGGGTCCTGGGATCGAGCCCCATATGGGCTTCCTGCTCAGCAGGGAGCCTGCTTCTCCCTCTCCAGCTCCCCTGTGCTTGTGTTCCCTCTCTCACTCTCTCTCTGTCCTAAATAAATAAAAATCTTTATTAAAAAAAATTGAACTCTCAAAATATGTATGTCCCATATATCGTATCGGGAAGAAACTGGAAATGTGCTCCCCTTCTCACTCTTGAGCACGTTTTCTGTATCTGCACTTAAAAAACTTCTATCACTTTACTCAAAACAAAAACTGGAAGATGTGCTCCCTCAAATGGAAGGACTAAAGCAGGAGATCCAGGAGATGGAAGTTACAGGACAGCAGGTCTACAGAACAACAGGTTGACAAGGGAGCAAGGCGATGGAATGCTTTGGGAGGTGTACCTCTAACAGAGATGGAATTTATGGATTTTTCTGACGTATTTGAAATATTGATAGAATTACACTACTGGGGGACAGTTTGGTAATGGATTAGTGATAGGTGCCTAGAAAATTAAGCAAACAAAAACTAAGGCAATTAACTCTAGTAAATAATTTTTTATTATTTGATTTTATCCCATTATAGTTAACCTACAGTTTTATATTAGTTTCAGGTGTACAGCATAGTGATTCAAAAATTATATGTATCACCTGGTGCTCATCTTGACAAATGCCCTCCTTAATCCCCATCACCTGTTTCCCCATCCCCCCACTCACCTCCCCTCTGGTAACCATCAGTTCTCTATAGTTAAGAGTCTGTTTCTTGGCTTGTCTCTCTTTCTCTCTCTCTTACTTTGTCTTGTTTCTTAAATTCCACGTGAGTACAATCATGTCGTATTTATCTTTCTCTGACTTATTTCACTTAGCCTTATACTTTCTAGCTCCATCCATGTTACTGCAAATGTCAAGATTTCATTCTTTTTATGGCTGATCTAGTAAATAAAAATTATATTAGGGAGAAATTATAGTAAATTAAAAGATCACACAGATAAATGGTATTCACAGGATTGTAGTAATACAGAAAACTGATTTAACCGAAAGTTACGATATATCTAAACAAGGCAGATGTTGGGAGGGGAAATGTCTTAGCTCAGAGTGCCATAACAAAATACCATGGATTTTGGACAAAATACCAACGGATAAAATACCAGTACTGCATGGCTTATTCAACTGGACAGTATTTCGCACAGTTCTGGAGGCTGGAAGCTCAAGATGAAGATGTTAGCAGACAGTTTTCATTCTGCAGCCTCTTGTCTTGGCCTATAGGCAGCCTATGAGCCATCTCACCCTGTGCTCATATATCTTCTTTGTGCAAGTGTGGAGAGAGAAGGGAAGAAGCAGACTCTGGTGTCTCTTCTTATAGGGTGCTAATATGATCATGAGGGCCCCATCCTCATCACCTCATCTGACTGTATGTAACTCCTTCCCCAGACCCCCTCCCCAAGCCCCAACTCACTGGGGGTGAAAGCTTCAACTATGAAAGACAGTTGGGGGGACACAAACATGAGTGTCTGCTGAGGGGGTAGTATGCATACCGTGGTAGGGCAAGAAAGTGAGTAAGAAAGCTAAATCTTTATCTTGCATAGTAAGCATACTAGTCAGGGTCACAACAGTTCATAGATAGCAGAGCATTCTAAATGGAATCATTCAAGGGAGGTTTATTTACAAAGTTGTGAGGGTTGACGAGGTGACGTGGTGAGTGATAGTGCAATAACCCAGGGCTTGGTAGCAATTGCGGTGTCAGCAACCTCAGGCCTAAAGGCTAAGTGGAATACATGGGGCCCACAATCTGGAATGAGAGCCCAGCAGAGTAGCCCGCCTTGAGGGAAGCAGTGACCTCTAGTTGAGGACATAGCCAGCTGGAGTGGCTTGTCACAGAGGGAGCCAGGGAGAGGCAAATACTCTCATCTCACTGTCTTTTGTCACTTGCTATCTCTGATTTCCTCTTCAGCTTCTCCCAACTAGAGAAAAACTTCAGCTGGAAGCCAGAGGGTCTATTCTTAAACCCATTGCTGTGGCCCACACAAGTGTGTTTCACTGAATGGAGAACAAGAAGAGTAGAGTAGATCCAAGGGACAAATGGAAGATATCCAACACGATGAAAAAAGGATAATAAAATAAACAAATAATAAACATGTAACTCTATTATGTACCCAGAAGAAACCTAAAATAGTTGAAAATAGTTGTCAGTTGGGAATGAAAATTGGAAATAGGGAGACACTGGGTTGGGAACTGCTTTATTTTTTAGTATACTTTCTAGAACTATTTGGCTTTTATAAATAGAACCTTGATAAAAATAATTTTTAAGTGCTCTTTGTATTTGCAATGAGAAAATCACTGATGACCTTTTGACCTGCAATTTCAGTTACGTGACAAGAACTGAGGTCAGATTATAGTAGGTTGAGAAGAGAAGCTGAGATGATTGGGAAATGAATTCTAAAAGCCAGTCAGATTGAGTTAATCAGCCATTTAGTGAATCTCTATAGCTAGTCTGTTAGTTTAAATAGATGGAAGGTGTGCTACATGTGATTTGTGTTTTAATGAGCTCTGCATCCAATACTTTGGACCCATGTGTATAAATCAGACGTCCATTTTTGATTATGCACAATTTTAGGATTCAAAACATCCTTTGTGAGCGTTTAATTATTAAAATGGTTTCTGGCTATTATTTCATAACTTCTCCCCAGAATTTCTTGCCTTCAACACCCATTCCTCCTGCTGTATTTCTTTTGTATACCTTCAAAACTGAAAATCAAAGTTTGAGCCACATTTTACCTCCTCTTTCACTTCAAAAATGTCTCTGCTAGATGCCACACATTCTATCTATTAAATGTGGCATTTAAAAAAATATTTTTATTTATCTATTTTTTTTAAGATTTTATTTATTTGACAGAGAGAGAGAGATCACAAGTAGGCAGAGAGGCAGGCAGAGAGAGAGAGAAAGGGAAGCAGGCTCCCCGCTGAGCAGAGAGCCCAACGTGGGGCTCGATCCCAGGACCCTGAGATCATGACATGAGCCGAAGGCAGAGGCTTAACCCACTGAGCCACACAGATGCCCCTATTTATCTACTTTTAAGTAATCTCTATGCCTAATGTGGGGCTCAAACTCAAGACCTTGAGATTAACAGTGCCATGCTCTACCAACTAAGCCCCTACCCATTAAGTGTTTTTAATTTTTATTCCCATTTTTCCATCGTGGCTAGCCCTGACAGAATTTAATCTATCAGTATTTGTTGACTGTCTTTAGGCACTCTCTTTATGCCTCTCAACTGTATCTCCAGTAGCTCCCCTTATTAACTTACGGAGTTTGTGGTCTTATTATGAACTGCTTTTCTAGCCACATCTCTTACTACTTCCCTTTCTTGAGCCAAACATGACTCCCTTAGTACTCTCAAAGATTTCCAGTCTCCATGCTGGTGTTCATGTTGTCACCAATTTATAGCACCTCCACACTCAGTATCTCTACCTATCCAGTCTTTCCCATTCTTCAGGGTCCAGCTCAAATGCCTTCTCATTCCTTGAAGATGCTTTCACAGAAGATATGACCTCTTTTCCTGAACTCGCTCATCCATGTCTCAGAACCTCCTTGTGTTCTAGTGCATGGGAGGGGTGCGGGCTAGTCAGTGGGGTAGGCCTCACTTATAAACAACTTGAAGGTAGCTTCCCTGTCTAATTCATTTTTGTTTTCCCTCAGCAGCCAGCGGAGTATCCTGTATATATACACATTCAGTACATTTGTTGAATTTTTAAACTAAGTACCCAACCAATATTTTTTACTGCTTTATTGAGGTACAATTGGCATACAAAAAAACTGCATATAGTTGATATACATCATTTGGTAAGTTTGGACATTATATATATATACACACATATGTATATGTGTATATATATATATATATATATATATATTTGTTATACCATCACCAAAGTCAAGGTAATAAACATATCCATCACTTTCAAAAGTTTCCTGTGTCCCTTTATTTTTTGGTTTGGTTTGGGTTGGGTTTATGTGTGTATGTGTGTGAGAATACATGACATATACCTTCTTAACAAGTTTCAAGCACATAATTCCTTATTGTTAACTGCAGGCACCATGTTATACAGCAGATCTTTGGAATTTACTCATCATGTATAACTGTAACTTTACACACTGAACAACTCCTCTATTTCTCTGCCCCCCACCCCCTAGTAACCACCATTCTGCCAATCAATATTTGATTTTATGATATACTGCTATTTGAATGGCAAAAAAGAGCAGTAATCTTAGGGAGCTATCATTATAATAAGACTAAGTTATTTTGCCCCAAGTGCCAGCAAGATAAGAAAATGCTATATGATTGTTAAGGAAAAGATAGAGGGTGCATGGACTGCAAAGTCCTATTAATATTGAGGAGCTGTAACCCAATATTGTATCCTTTGTATAAATAGAACAGAGGTATTGGAGTCAGATTAACCTGGACTAATATCTTGCCTCAGCCCCTTACTGGCTGCATATCCTTGGATCAAATAACCTCTTTGACCCTCAGTTGTTCTTCTTGGCAAAATTTAGACAATAATGGTACTTACCTCCCAAAGATGTTTGTGTAATTAAACAAGATAATCTATATGAAGAGTTTTGCAGAATGCCTAGAATACATCATATACACTCAGTAAATGGTACCTTCTTTTTTATTATCAGTGGTGAGAGCTGTGTTAATCAGTTGCCAAGAGCACTAGATTTGGAACCAGAGAGGGCTGGAGGTTCTCATTATTAAGAAATGATGAGAAAACACTTCCAAACTCAGTTTATTTGGCCAACATTAAACTCATACCAAAGCAAGATAGGGTCAATACAAGAAAAGAAAATTACAGATCAATATTCTTGATGAGCATAGATACAAAAATTCTCAACAGACACTAGCAAACCTTATTCAACAGCACTTTAAAAAGATCAGACATCATAATCAAGTGAGATTTATTCTTAGGATTCAAGGATGGTTCAATATATGCAAATCAATAAACACAATACACCACATTATCAAAATGGAGAATTAAAAACCATATAATAATCTGAGTAGATACAGAAAAGTCACTTGGCAAAAGTAAATATTCTCTATTGATACAGACTCAACAAATTAGGTATAGAAGGAATGTACCTCAACATAATAAAGACCATATATGACAAGTCCACAACTAACAAATTCAACAGTAAGAAGCTGAAAGCTTTTGGTTTAAGATGAGGAAAAAACAAGTATGCCCACCCTCACCACTCCTATTCAACATAGTACTGGAATCTTAGAGCAATTAGGCAAGGAAAAGAAATAAAGTCATGCAAACTGGAAAGGGAGAATAAATTTTCTGTTTGTAGATGATATGATCTTATATACAGAAAATCCTAAAAACTTCACCAAAACACTGTTGGAACTAATAAACAAATTCAATAAAGTTACAGGAAACAAAATCAATATACAAAAATTAGTTGTGTTTCTATATACTAAGAATGAACTATCTGAAAAAGAAATTAAGAAAACAATCCCAATTACAATAGCATTGAAAAAACAAAGTATTTAGGGATAAATTTAAACAAGGAGATGAAGGATCTATATAATAAAAACTAGAAGATGTTGATAAAGAAATTGAAGATGAAAATAAATGAGAGATATCCCATGATCATGGGTCAGAGAATTAATATTGTTAAAATGTCCATACTACCCAAAAGCATCTATAGATTCAGTGTAGTAGCTATCAAAATTCCAATGGTATTTTTCACAAAATTATTTTTAAAAAATCCTAAAAATCATATGGAAACACAAGAGATTCTGAGTAGCCAAAACAATCTTGAGCAAAAAGAACAAAGCTGGAGGAATCATACTTTCTGGTTTAAAACTGTATTAGAGCTTTAGTATTCAAAACAGTAGCTGTTGCTCCAGAATTTACTCATCATGTACAACTGTAACTCAACACACTGAACAACTCCTCTATTCCTCTCCCCTGGTAACCACCATTCTGCCAATCAATATTTGATTTTATGATATACTGCTATTTGAATGGCAAAAAAGTGCAGTAATCTTAGGGAACTATATTATAATAAGACTAAGTTACTTTGCCCCAATTCCCAGCAAGATAAGAAAATACTATATGATTGTTAAGGAAAAGATAGAGGGTGCACAGACTGAGAAGTCCTTTTAATATTGAGAAGGTAACCCAATACTGTGTCAGCATAAAAACAGACATGTAGATCAATGGGACAAAATAGGGAGCCCAGAAATAAATCCACACATATACAGTCAACTAATCTTTGTCAAAGATGCCAAGAATATACAATGGAAGAAAGTATAATCTCTTCAATATGTGGTGTTGGGAAAACTAGATATCCACATGCAAAAGAATGAACTTGAACCCTTACAACATACACAAAAATCAATTCAAAGCAGATTAAAGACTTAAATGTAAGATATGAAACCATAAAACTTCTAGAAGAAAAGATAAAGGTAAGCTTCTTGACATTGGCCATATGACACCAAAGTACAGGCAACAAAAGTAAAAATAAACAAGTGGGAATACATCAAACTTAAAAGCTTCTGCACAGCAAAGGAAACAATCAACAAAATGAAAGGGCTATCTAGAAAGTGAGAGAAAATATTTGCAAACTGTATATCTGATAAGGGGTTAATATCCAAAGTATATAGGGAACTCTATAACTAAATCACAAAAACAAAAATAACTCAAGAGACTTCTGGGGAACAAACTTAACTGACCATAAATTTAATATAGACTGATAAATGCGTAAGATGTTATATACAAACCTAATGGTAGCCACAAATCAAAAACCAGTACAGATATGCAAAAAATAAAGAGAAAGGAATCCAAGTATATCACTAAAAAAAAACAAAACCAAAAAACCCATAAACCATGAGAGAAGAGAGCAAGAGAAGAACTACAGAAACAACTATAACATGAGTTTTAAAATGGCAATAAGTACATAACCTATCAAGAGTTATTTTGAATGTAAATGGACTCAGCAATTCAATGAAAAGACATAGGGTGACAGAATGGATAAAAAAAGAAAGACCTAAAAAAAAGAAAGAAAGAAAGACCTATCAGGGCGCCTGGATGGTGCAGTCAGTTAAGCATCCAACTCTTAGTTTTAGCTCTGATGGTGATCTTAGGGTCTTGGGATCAAGCCCTGTTTCAGGCTCCATGCTCAACACAAAATGTGCTTGAGATTTTTCCCTCCCTCTCCCTCTGCCCCTGCTGCTCATGCTTTCTCTCTCTTTAAAATAAATAAATAAATCTCTCTCTTTTTTTTTAAGACCCCTCTATATGCTGCCTACAAAAGACTCAGACTTAAAGGTACAGCACGCAGATTGAAAATGAAGAGATGGAAAAGCATTTATCATGCAAATGGAAGTGAAAAGAAATCAGGTAGCAATGTTTATGTTGGACAAAATAGATTTTAAAACAAGAGACAAAGAAAGATACTATATAATCATAAAGGGAATAATCCAAAAAGAAGATATAATAAGTGTAAATATTTATGTTCCCAACATGGGAGTACCCAATTACATAAATCAGCCAATAACAAACATAAAAGAAGTAATCAATAGTAATACAATAATAGTAGACTTTAACACCCAACTTACATCAGTGGGTAGATCATTCAAACAGAAAATCAGCAGAGACAGTAGCTCTGAATGACACATTGGACCAGATGGATCTAATATGTATATCCATAACATTCCACCCTAAAACAGCAGAATACATATTCTTTTCAAGTGCACGTGGAACATTCTCCAGAAAACATCATATATTAGGCCACAAAACAAGTCTCAACAAATTCAAAAAGATTGAAGTCATACAATGCATCTTTTCTGACCACAACACCATGTAACTAGAAATCAGCCACAAGACAAAGTCTGGAAAGAGCCCAAAACATGGAGATTAAATAACATGCTATTAAACAATAAATGGATCAACCAAGAAATCCCAAAGAGGAAATCCAAAATGCACGGAGATAAATGAAAATGAAAACACAATGGTCCAAAATCTTTGGGAAGCAGCAAAACCTGTTCTAAGTGGGAAGTTTATAGCAATACAGGTCTACTCAAGAAGCAAGAAAAGTCTCAAATAAGCAACCTAATCTTATACCTAAGACAGCAGGAAAAAGAAGAATAAACAAAATCTAAAACCAGTATAAGGAAATAAATAATAAAGATTAAGCAGAAATAAACAATATAGAAACTAAAAAAAACAATAGAAGGGCTCAATGAAACCAGAAACTGGTTCTTTTTTTTTCCTTTTTTTAAAAAATTAACATATAATGTATTATTTGTTTCAGGTCTGTGAATCATCAGTCTTACACAACTTACAGCACAGCACTTACCATAGCACATACCCTCCCCAATGTCCATCATTGGGGAGCCACCCTATCCCTCCCACACCCCTCCCCTCCAGCAACCCTCAGTTTGTTTCCTGAGATTAAGAGTCTCTTATGGTTTGTCCCCCTCCCCGGTCCCATCTTCTTTCATTTTCCCCTCTCTTCCCCCGACAATCCCCTGCCCTGCCTCTCAAATTCTTCATATCAGAGAGATCATGTGACAGTTGTCTTCCTCTGATTGACTTATTTCACTTTGCATAATACCCTCTAGCTCCAACCATGTCGTTGCCAATGGCAATATTTCAGGTTTTTTGATGGCTGCATAGTATTCCTATGTATATATATATGTCTCACATCTTCTTTATTCATCTGTTGATGGACATCATCCTGGCTCCTTCCATAGTTTGACTATTGTGGACATTGCTGCTATAAACATTGAGGTGCACATGTCCTTTCAGATCACTACATTTGTATCTTTAGGGTAAATACCCAGTAGCACAATTGCTGGGTTGCAGGGTAACTCTATTTTCAACTTTTTGAGGAACCTCCATACTGTTTCAGGAGCTCATTCTTTGAAAAGATCAACAAAAGTGATAAAACTTTAAGCCAGCCTCATCAAAAGAATGGATTGTGGGGAGAGGACTCAAATAAACAACATCAGAAGTGAAAAAGAAGAAATAATAACCAACACCACAGAAATAGAGGATTATAAAAGAATATCATGAAAAATTATATGCCAACAAATTGGACAACCTAGAAGAAATAGGTAAATTTGTAGAAACATATAACTTCCCAAAGCTGAATCCAAGAAGAAATAGAAAATTTGAACAGACCTATTGCCAGCAATGAAATTGAATCAGTAATCAAAAAACTCCCAACAAACAAAAGTTCAGGATCAGACAGTTTCACAGGCGAATTCCACCAAACATTAAAGAAGAGTTAATACCTATTCTTTTCAAACTTTTCCACAAGTAGAAGAGGAAGAGTCTAAATGTATGAGGCCAGCATTACCTTGATTGATAACAGCCACATAAAAACACTACATAAAAAGAGAACAGCAAGCAAATATCTTTGATGAATATAGATGCAAAAATCCTCAACAAAATGTTAGCAAACTGAATCCAACAATACATTAAAAAAATTATTCACCATAATTAAGTGGGATTTATTCCTGGGATACAAGGGTGGTTCAATGTTTGTAAATAATCATTGTGATACAATGCATCAACAAGAGAAAGAGGAAAAAACTCTACATTTATTTCAATAGATGCAGAAAAACTATTTGACAAAGTATGACATCCATTCTTGATTAAAAGCCCTCAACAAAGTTGGTTTAGTGGGAACATAGCTCAAGGTAAGAAAGGCCTTATGTGAAACAACCACAGCTTACATCATACTCAGTGGTGAAAAACAGAGTTTTTCCACCAAGGTCAGGAACAAGGCAAGTATGTCCACTCTCACTACTACTTTTATTCAACATGGTACTGGAAGTCCTAGCTGTAGCAGTCAAACAAACAAACAAAAAGAAAAGGTATCCAAGTTCATAAGGAAGAAGTAAAACTTTCACTATTTGCAGATAACATGAAACTATATATAGAATATCCTAAATACTACACACACACACAGAATTAGAACTGATACATGAATTCAGTGAGGTCACAGGTTACAAAATCACTATACAGAAATCCATTGCATTTCTATACATTAATAATGAAGTAGCAGAAAGAAAAATTAAGAAAAGCAATCCCATCTACAATTACATGAAAAATAATAAAATGCCTAGGAATAAATATAGCCAGAGAAGTGAAAGTCCTATACTCTGAAAACTA
>ML105838.1:125555-173396 GCA_003697995.1 Taxidea taxus jeffersonii
AAAAAAAAAAAGAATACAGAGACCAGAAAGATTAATGCAACAGAATTGAGAGCCCAGAAATAAATCCATGGTTATATGGTCAATTAATCTTCAACAAAGGAGGCAAGATTATGCAATGGAAAGAAAACAGTCTCTTCAACAAATGATGTTGGGGAAACTGGACAGCTGCATGCAAAAGGATGAAACTGGATCACTTTCTTAAACCATATACAAAAATAAACTCAAATTGGATTAAGGACCTAAATGTGAGACCTGAAATCAGGAAAACCCTAGAAGACAGTCCAGGTACTAATTTCTCTGACATTGGCCATAGCAACATTTCTTTAGATAATTCTTCTATGGCAAAGGAAACCAAAGCAAAAATAAGCTATTGGGACTACATCAAAATAAAACTTGCACAGCGAAGGAAACAATCAACAAAATTAAAGGACGAGGTACTGAATGGGAGAAGATATTTGTAGATGACATATCTGACATATCTGATAAAGGATTAGTATCCAAAATATATAAAGAACATATACAACTCAACAGCAAAAACAAAACAAAACAAAACAAAAATCAGATTTTTAAAATGGGCAAAAGACATGAACAGATATTTTCCCTGAAAATACATACAAATGGCCAATAGGCACATGAAAAGTTGTTCAGTTGCTCAACATCACCAGTCACCAGGAAAATGTAAATCAAAACTACAATGAGATCTCACTCTACACCTGTTAAGATGGCAAGTTTCAAAAGATAAGAGATAACAAGTGTTGGAGAGGGTGTGGAGAAAAGGGAACTCTTATACACTGCTGATAGGAATTGATACAACTATTGTGGAACAAGTATGTGGGTTCCTCAAAAAATTAAAAATAAGGGGCACCTGGGTGGCTCAGTGGCTTAAGGCCTCTGCCTTCGGCTCAGGTCATGATCCCAAGGTCCTGGGATGGAGCCCCATATTGGGCTCTCTGCTCAGCAGGGAGCTTGCTTCCCCCTCTCTCTGTCTCTGCCTGCCTCTCTGCCTACTTGTGATTTCTCTGTCAAATAAATAAATAAAATATTATAAAAATTTTAAAAATAAAACTGCCATATGATCCAGCAATTCCCCTTCTGGGTGTATATCTAAATGAAGTGAAATCATTGTCTTCAAGAAATATCTGCCCACCGTGTTCATTGCAGCACAATAGCCAAGATATGGAAACAACCTAGTTGTCTGTCAACAGATGAATGGACAAAGAAAATGTGGTATATTGTTAAAATAAAATGGAGATGGCTTGAAAATCTCTGAGGCAGACAAAACCATATAAGCCACATAAGCAAAACTTAAACTACCTTATTTCATGACTATAAACAGAACTTAACATAAGTTATTTCATGTGCATGCCTCTGATCATTGTAAGTGAAACTTAAATTATTTTCCTAAAATGGTATAAGATAATATAAGATAATCACTTTTAACTAATATCCTGCTGTATGGAAACGCCCACTGTAGTAACCACTTATTGTAAAGGTTAAACGATTTCTTCATTTTCACCTTGTAAGTCATACTGTAATGTCATGCTTGTGAATGTTTATGAGTTTGGGGTCTGAAGTTTCCCTATTTGCAGTTTGTTTCTTGCTCAGTCAAACTTTCACATCAAGTTATCAAGTTCTCAGAATTTTCTTTTGGTAATATATGCAGGAATATTATTCATCCATGAAAAAGAAGGGAATCCTGCCATTTGCAACAACATGGATGAACCTGGAGGATATTATGCTAAGTGAATAAGCCAGATGCAGAAAGACAAATGCTTTTTAAAAAAATCATGCTGTACAACGTAAATATATACAATTTTTATTTCTAAATCACACTTCAATAAAGCTTAGGGGGAAAATGGTGAAAGGCTTATTTGGTAAAAGACTCATGACCCTTTGACCTGCAAAAGGAAAGCGGTCCTTGAACAGAAAGTGGCTAAATGAAGTTGTGCTTACTACAATCTTTATCATCTCTTCAGATCCAATCAGGACTTCTATTTCCTGGAACTATTTCTAGGACAGTCTCTGCTCCACTATTTTAAAAGACCTTCGAAGGACTAATATTAACCCGCACTGGGTTCAGGACAGGGATAACTCTACTTTCTACCTCCTCACTTCCCAGGTACTATAAAATTAGATTAGGTCTGCTGATCAATTTCATTGTAATAGCAACCACTTTGTAGTAACACCACATGGAAGGCCCTTTGCTAAGTAATTAGCATACTTCATCTCATTTAATCCTTTTGGCTTTGCAAAGTAGCTTTTTTTAAATCTCCAGCTTAAAGATCATAATAACATGAAGATTACAGCTTACCATCATTGAGTACTTATTGTGCTCCAGGTACTGTTCTGAACTTTTAGTATAGATTACCTCTCTTTATCTTCATTAACAAACCCATCAGGTAGGAACTATTTTTAGTCCTTATTTTTTAGATGTGAAACTAGATAAGGTAAAGACAGGTTAAGGATCTTGTTCAAGGTCACATAGCTAATAAATAATGGATGGGATTAAAACCTATGGTCTCTGTAAATCCAGAGTTCAAGCTTCTTCCCCCCTCAAAGACCCAGCCAAGTTCAGACACCAACATTTTGACCTTAGAGCCAAGAGATACTGAATTACCACAGCCTTCTCTTATTACATGAGTTTCAAGGTGTTTCAAAATTATAAATCTATTCTTCCTCTTGATAGTTCCAGTGGCAACTTCTCTTAGTAAATTATCTTTTGCCTGACTAGCTTCACCTTTATCATTACCCTTTTAACTGACCCAAATGATTTTTTTAATGTAATGTTGTCCCTGAAACACTGGAAAATACATCATCTGAGTAAAAATTATGTAAGATAATACACACAAAGAAAGATAATACACTAAACACAGGGTTCATCAACACAAACCAAAATATTGTAAATGTTAAGATTCATGTATTTCAGTCTTCTTCATTTGCAACTGTTTATTGCACTGTACTGGACACCCTAAGTTCTTGGTTTCATGACCTCCTCTCTCTCCAGTGATCCTTTGCTTGTCTGCTTTTCAGCCACTCACTCCAGTGGTTATGCCTGGCCTGGTCACCACAAATAATGTCAACACCCTAAAATTCAACTGTAGCACTTCTCCCCTCTGATCATCACTCTCTGCCTTTTAGATCACTGCAGCAGTTTGATCCTATCACAACATCTAACCACT
Organism: Taxidea taxus jeffersonii; assembly: GCA_003697995.1. Taxonomy (NCBI): domain Eukaryota; kingdom Metazoa; phylum Chordata; class Mammalia; order Carnivora; family Mustelidae; genus Taxidea; species Taxidea taxus. The sequence continues at coordinate 128,735 of ML105838.1, forward strand.
GACTCCTCCACTTTTTCATTATTTATCAATCCTCTGGTGCTGTCCCTTCCTTTTGAACCCAGTTTAAATCCCTTCGCATTATAATTACTCCTTTTGAAACACTGTTAACTTGTCTGCCCCCATCTCTCTATCCTTGTTTGGCAGAATAACTCTGCCTAAACTCAAATATTGGCCAGATACGCACACCAGCTCCTGGGAAGCAGCATGTGTTTAGAAACATCACAGCCTTCTTCACCTGTCCCCACTACTGGGGCTTCTCTCCCTTTACAACAGATGGAGGATTCCTGCTCTTTCTTTCTTTCTTTCTTTCTTTTTTTTTTTTTGTCATTTAAGTTTAATTGACACACAATGTTACATTAGTTTCAGGTGTACAACATAATGATTCAACAACTCTATGCATTATGCTGTGCTCACCACAAGTGTAGCTACCCTCTGTTACCATGCAACACTAATCACTACCATTGGTATATTTCCCATGCTGTACCTTCTTATTCCTGTGACTTATTCATCCCAAAACTGGAAGCTTTTATCTCCCACTGCCCTTCACATATTTTGTCCATCTGCCATCTGGAAACCATCAGTTCTTTGAATTCATAGGACTGATTCTGCTTTCAGTTTATTTTTTCATTTTTTTTTTAGATTCCACATATAAGTGAAATAAAATGGTATTTGTCTTTCTCTGATGTATTTCACTTAGCATTATACACTCCAGCTCCAACCATGTTACTGCAAATGGCAAAATCACATCATTTTTTACATGATGCATGATATTTCATTGTGTATGTGAATATATAAAGAAATATATTTATATGTATACACATATATATATATATACACATATGTATATACCACACATTTATCCCTTCATCTATCAATGGATACTTGGGCTGCTTCCCATATTTTGACTATTGTAAATAATGCTACAATAGTTTCCTGTTCATATCAGACATATTTTGTGGATATTTCCTGTTCAGGAAGACCATTTCTAAAATTAACATCTTTTGGGCACCTGGGTGGCTCAGTGGGTTAAGCCTCTGCCTTCGGCTCAGGTCATGATCTCAGGGTCCTGGGATCGAGTGCCGTATCTGGCTCTCTGCTCAGCAGAGAGCCTGCTTCCCCCTCTCTCTCTGCCTGCCTCTCTGCCTACTTGTGATTTCTCTCTCTGTGTTTCAAATACATAAAATCTTAAAAAAATAAAAAATAAAATAAATAAAATAAAATTAACATCTTTAATTAACTAAATTTTTCTTGCATCCTTAAGTTCTTTCTCTGGATACTTTCCCCAAGCATAAATCATCTTCAATTATGTTTCATCTTTAAAACAGAACAAATTCTCTCTTGAACACATTCATCTACAGCTACAGCCCATTTTTCTGTCTCACGTCAGGGCAGAACTTCTGGAAGAGGTATTCATGGTTTTCATCTCCACATCCTCATCCTGTTTACTCTTTAATGCACTCAGTTAGTCCTTCATCCCTGCCCTGACTCTGCTGAAATTGCTTTTATCTGACAAATAATAGGATCTATGTTGCTAAACCCAATGAATAAACAGCTGTTCCAATTTTCTTCTAAATTTCAAAGTTATATGAAATAGCAAACTACTCCCTCATTCTATAAATGCTGTCCTTTTTAAAATCTTGGAAAACACTGAATTTGCTGTTTTTCTTACCCGCTTATTGGCTTCCTTCTTTTGAATCTTCCCTAAAGTTTCCTCTGCATTACTTCCCTGTGTTCCAGGCACTGCTTCTCAGCCATCCTCTTTCTCCTTTCAGTCTAGGTGTTCTCAGTCAGTCCCACAACTATAAATGCCATGGGTATGCCTCTGACACCCAGATCTCCATATCCAGACTAACACATCCAAATTCATGCATCTAGCTGCTCACTTGATATTTCCACTTGGATATACAATATACATCTCAACTGTGACATAGGCAAAGGACATGTGATTCTACACCATTTATTCCTGATGTGGCCCTAGGTAACAGCACCAGCATCCATCCAAATCCTTGGGTCAAAATCCTAGAAGTGAAATGTGTATCACAGGTAAATCTGCAGAGGCAGAAAATAGACTAGTAGTGATTATCCATGTGTACTCAGTTGAATGATGGCCTCAGGAGTTTATGAATTTAACATTATTTGGGAAGAGGGCCTTTGCAGTTGTTATTAAATTAAGCATCTTGAGATGAGATCATCCCTGATTTCCCAGGTGGACCCTAAATCCCATGACAAGTGTCCTTATATCAGACAGGAAGAGAGGACATGAGAGAGAGGGGACAGCATGTGAGGACAAAGGCCAAGATTAGAGTGAGGCAGCCACAAGTCATGGAACACCTAGAGCTGCCAGAAGCCAAAAGAGGCAAAGAAATATTTTCCTCCAGGGACATCTGGGTGGCTCAGTTGGTTAAGCAACTGCCTTTGGCTCAGGTCATGATCCCAGCGTCCTGGGATCGAGTCCCACGTCGGGCTCCTTGATCGGCAGGGAGCCTGCTTCTTCCTCTGCCTCTGCCTGCCACTCTGTCTGCCTGTGCTCGGGCTCTCTCTCTCTCTCTCTCTCTCTCTAACACATAAATAAATTAAATATTAAAAAAAAAAAGAAATATTTTCCTCCAGAGCTTTCGGAACTCACGCAGTCCTGCTGATAACTTGATTTTGGACTTCTGGCCTCCAAAACTGAGAAGGAATAATTTCTGTTGTTATAAACTACCAAGCACTTGGTAATTTGTTCCATGAGCCTAGGAGACTACTTCAGTGGGGCTGGGGGGGAGAAGGGAAGCGAGGAGTAACTGCCAATGGGTGTGAGGTTTCTTTTTGGAGTGATAAAAATGGTCTAAAATTATATTGTGGTGATGGTTGCACAGCTCTGCAAATATACTAAAAACCATTGAATTGAAGGCTCTAAGTCGATGGACCTTTTATTGACGTATGGCTTACATCTAAATAAGATTAAAAATAAAACCCCTTGGAGTTATCTTTTAATCTTCTCTTTTTTATTCTCACATCTAAATCCACCAGCCAATCTTTGGGCTGTCTCCCAAAATGTGTCTCAAATCCTACCACTTCTCATCATCTCCATGGCCACCATCTTAGTGCATGCCCATCATTTCTGGTCTATATAACCACAACAGCATAAATAATTTCCCTGTTTCTACTTGAGCTTCATCCAAATCCATACTCCTTAAAGCAAAAAAAATGGCTATCTTAGAACACAAATCACACCATGTCACTCTCTTGCTTAATCTCTTCTCTGCCTGTTCCTGTGGCTCTCTTCTCCACTTAGAATAGAATCTAAACTCCTCACCAAGCTCTACTGATCCTTGTATGACCTATCTGGTCTGCGTTTACATCTGAAACCTCATCTCCTTACATGCTGCTCTTTGTTCTATGCTTCAGCCACACAAACATCTTTTATGATCCTGGGACAGACCAGTATTGTCCCTGTCTCAAGGCTTTTGCCCCTCTGTTCCTTCTGCAAATGCAACTTTCCATGACTGTCTTTTTCCTGTCAAAACCTTTTCTGGCCACCCTATATAGTGTTGTCTTTCTCTCATTTATTCTCAATCATATCACTTTATTGTTTAGCAATTTCTGTTTTCTGAAATAACCTTGTTCACTTAGTTGTATATTTATTTACAGTGTATTTCACCCTAGTAAAGATAAGCTCTACGGGAACAGGAATCTTGTTAACCTTTCTCACTGCTGTATCCGCCCTCCTATCACAGTACCTGACAACAGAGATGTCAGAAATACTCAAAATAATGAATTACTCCCTTATTCTAGAAATGCTGTCTTTTTTGAAATTTTGGAAAACACTGGACTTGCTGTTTTTCCTACCCTCTCATTGGCTCTAATATTCAAAATAGAATAGTCTTCACCCAGAACAAGTCTGATGACCATCCCTCAGTGAGAAACTGCTGGGGAACATGTCTTCCCCAAGCCCACACTGGTTGAGCAGCTGGAATGACTGAAGGGATAGTGAGGCCCATGAGTGATACAGGTGCTCATGACCTTTCATGACCTCTTCTAGGATGCAAAAACAGGTTCAGAGAGCTCTGGCCTCTTTGGGGCAGCATCCCTGAACCAATTCCCATCTCTTCACATTACATCTTCCTTGTTCTTGTTCTTTTTGGTTTCCAGATTCCAGTCTCTGACTGCAAGTTTGGTGCATGCCTACCGCCCAACAGTCTTGACCTTTGTAGTGTGTTGAACCATTCCTCTCACTGAGCCCAGTGCTCTGCACAATCCTCAGGGTCCTCTGAATCCCAGGGTAAGAAATTCCCTCCTAGCTCTGGTCTCCCAGATGCCCCTGCCCCTTGCTTGTTCTGAAATCCCCCTTCTCCACCACAGAGGAATTCAGACAATTGATATCAAGAGTAACCAAGGCATAGGACAGCAGAACAAGCATGAGATTGGTGTCAGTCATAGCCCTACCATACCATACCATACTCTTTATGTGACCTTGAGCAAATTAATGTTTCTGAGTTTTTCTTTACTCCCTTTTAAAACCTCCAAACCAATATATACCTTACAAGGTAGTTGTGATGATAAATAAAGAAAGGTCTCTTTTTTTTTCTGTCCAGAAGTGTTAAATCATTATATGCTTGAAACTAGTATTACTCCAAATGTTAACTGGAATTTAAATTAGAATTTAAAAAATTAAAATATTAAAAAAAGAAAAAGCATCTTTTGACACCTTTTTCTCTCATCCTCTTCTGGTGTTTTCTGACTCATTGAATAATCTTATTACCATTGACCCAGTCTTATTACCATTACCAAACCAACAGCCTGGACTATCTTGTTTACAATTTCTCCAGATCTGCTTCCTGCTGTCCCAAAGCCAAGCAGCTCTCATTCAGGTTCACTTCTGTGCATTTCACTGGCATTGCTCTGGTCTAGGCAGTCATCTCCTATCCAGCATACAACAGTCTTCTAACACCAGATCCATTCTGCAGCCATAGCCCTTCATAAAACACAAATTTAAGTATTGCATTTACTTCCTTAAAACTCATCACTGGCTTCCCATTGCTATCAGAATAAGGCACTGAATTAATGAAAAATAAAAGTAAATCTAAGTGTATATTATAAACTATAAGTGGACTATAAAAATAGCAAGTTTTACTTTCTAATTGCAGCCATATAGTTAGTACATTAGGAATCTATTTTGAGCTTATAGCACCCATCATGGTGGTTTACATCTTTGGCATGTTTGGGTTCCTGGCTATTGGATGCAAATCCAAATGGTTATGCAAATACTTCCCCTTATCTTTATCCTATAGATTTCTTTAACTGATAAACTCAGCAGAAAAGAGCCCAGACTCCTCGATGGCAGGGACATTCTCTGTCTCTTTCACCCTGCATCCCTTAGGCTTAGGCTGTAGGCACATACTGCACACTCATTTTCCTAATGAACAAATCAGCCAGGTCTAATAACAGCTCAGATGAAGCACTCCTATTATCCCCAACAAATATCCTGAGCATCTCCAATGCAGATTGGAGATGCTCAGGATATTTGTAATATTGTACAATATTGTAATATTGACAATATTTAAGTAACTAGATGGTCTTTTATAAAAAAGAAAACATCACTGTGGGAGTCATCAGGGAGGAACAAATGCAAGTAAATCAGTTATCTTGTTGTTAAAAAGATTAGGCTAAGTAAACCAAAAGGTCCCTTTCATTATAAAATTCCAATTCCAGGCAATTGGGTGGTGCAATCTGGTTAAGCGTCTTGATTTCAGCTCAAGGTCTGATCTCAGGGTCGTGAGATGGAGCCCCAGGTGCGCTCTGAGCAGGCCATGGAGCTTGCTTAAGATTCTCTCTTTCCCTCTCCCTCTGCCCCTTCCAAACCTACTGATGAGCACTCATGTGTGTGCTTTCTCTCTCTCAAAAAAATAAATAAATAAAAAAGTTCCAAGATTATATGTTAGGCATTTAGAATAACAGGTCTGCAAGCTTACTAAAAAGTAATTGTGGTAGACATAAAAATGGTTCCCCGAGATGTCCACATGTGAATCCCTAGGATGTGAATATATTACCTCACATGGCAGAATGAACTGAGCCAGTGTGTTTAAGGATCCACGCATAGTCAGATTAACCTGGATTATCCAGGTAGGCCCAATCTAATCACAAAGATCCCTCAAAGGGAAAAAAGGAGTCAAGGGAGACAGAGAAAAGGAGATGTGATTATAGAATCAATGATGTGATTGCTGGCTAGTGTCACAAGCCCAAAACTGTGCACAGCATCTAGAAGCTGAAAAAAACAAGGAAGCAGATTCTGCCTTAGAACCTCCAGAAGGCCTGCAGCCCTGTCAACACCTTGATTTTAATGCCATAAGACCCATTTTGGATTTCTGACCTCCAGGCCTGTAAGATAATAAATTTGTGTTGTTTTAAGCTGTTGTTTATAGTAATTTGTTACAGCAACAATAGGAAACTATCGCAACATTTTACTCTCAATTGTCATAACTGGTTTCCTTGGTAATTTCCTCTGCAGTTTATTCTCTGTATTTAAAATTTTTTTCTGTTCTGCCACTTACTAACTTATGACCTACAGCAAAACGTTGCCACTCTGCTTCTTCATCTACAAAATGAGAATAAGAAATCCACACCCCAGGGCTGTTGTGAGAATTAAATAAGATAATTTATGTAAGGATTACAGAGCACCAGGCTCATAGTAGGAACCAACAAAATCTTCTTTCCATTGCCTGTTTCCCCAAACCCTTATGATTACAGATTTCCTAATTAATTTCAAGATGATAATCAGTGTGTGACATCAGGACACTTTCCAGACCCAACCAGTGTTGTTAAATCTTAATTGGAGCTGCGGCTAAAAATATCTAACACCAGTTGCTTAATCTGACTTTGACCTTGAAATATTTAAGTACTGACAGTGTGTTTGGAAGCCTAGTTCCAGTTTTGACTAGTATTTTCTGAATAGCTTTGGCTAAATAACTTATTGTTTCTATTTGCGATGTTGCTCCCTTCCTTTTGAGTAACCTTCATTTAGGCACATAAGTTCAAACATGATTTATAATTGATATGGTGATTAAGACAAAAATTAAGTGATAAGGTATTTTCTAGAAAGATACACAATAAATGTTATCATCTTAATGATTAAATTGTGCTTACTGAACCCCATATTCTGCCAGTGTCTTAAATGGTCCTTTGTTAATTAGGTACCTTTGAAATCTTTATCCTTTGGATGTCTATTTGATATTAGGGAAGTGTGACATATTAAGTAGCTAGGTTATCCAGGTGTCAAAGGTTAGTGCATTATAAATCAATAAGTACTTATCAAGTTCCTACTTTTCTATCAAATTCTTGAGGGCAGGGATCATGTGTTTTTCATTTCCCCCATTTGTGGATTGCAAATTATCTGGAACATATAAAGTTCAGTGACATGTAATCAAAACTTTAAAAGCAGGATAAGAAACCCCCAAATTACAAGTAGATTAGAGTACAAAGGTTTCCTTTTTCTTAACATAGTTTTCTATAGAAATATGTAGGGGCGCCTGGGTGGCTCAGTGGGTTAAAGCCTCTGCCTTCGGCTCGGGTCATGATCCCGGGGTCCTGGGATCGAGCCCCGCATTGGGCTCTCTGCTCATTGGGGAGCCTACTTTCTCCTCTCTCTCTCTCTGCCTGTCTCTCTGCCTACTTGTGATCTCTGTCTGCCAAATAAAAAAAAAAATTAAAAAAAAAAGAAATATGTATGTGTTTCTTTAGAAATAACTATGTAAATAGAAATGTAATAGAAATATGTTAATAATCATGACATATTACAATGTATATTTATAAGTAGCTATCATGTTATATATACGTGAAGTTTCCAAGCTGACACATAAACTCCAGTTGATCCCATAATAAATTAAGTAACCAGACTGCTACTTTATTTTAAATATCATTCGATATATTTTGATATATGATAAGACTCTTAAGGATTGTCACTAGGCCAGGTTTCACTACAAAGCAAAACTCTGATTCATACCACTGCTAAACTAATTCCCCAAGCAAGATCCTGAAGCTAGGTTGGGACATAGCAGAGAGACAGAAGGCATAGGGCATTCTTATGGGTAGTATTCTGATGGCAGGAAAGGGGACTAAGAGACTTTAGTTTGCATTGTTCTGGCTCCCATAAAATAATACTAATAACAGTCTCTGCCAAAGTTAGTCTTTCTGATTTATAATGAATTTTCAGGTGTAGTAGGCATTTATAACCCGGGGTCTAGTGGATCTGTGGAAGGAGTTCTGAAGTTCAGGAGTGACTCCTCTGAATCGTAAGCTAAGTCTAGACTATCTGCACACTTTTTAATTATTATCATTATGTTCAGTTAGCCTCTGAACACTTTTTTTAAGAGAGGATGATTCTCAAAGGGCTCTGTGACTCAAATGAGTTAATAGCCCAAGAGACATGGTCTCAATTGTCCCCATAACCACTTGATGGGGGAAATAATATAAGCATTATTATCTCAAGGCCTCCCCCATTCAGAAGCCACTGGTAACAGGTAGTGGCCCTACAAAGTCCACCAGCTACATGACCAGGTGAGTGAGGGTCAAAGTGCACAGGAGTGTGAGCAGGACAGGTGGCTGGCGAGGGAAGAACTGGAAGGAATAGAAAGGTAGGGAGAGGGAATTCCCACAGGAAAATCTTGTGAGAAAGTGGAAAGAAGAAAGGGGAGATGGAGTGGACTTGAAGGAATGAGAAAAGCCTGAAAAATAGTAAGGCTATATTTTTATCTAAGGGACACCAAAAAATGCCTGTAGAAGGCACAGTCACTCGCTCAAGGAGCTCATACCCTTGACGGGGCATGGAGAAGTTGGGACAAACACATAGAACTACAAGTTGACTAAAAGTAAGTACTATTTTATGGATCCCACAGTAATGACGTCAGTGTACATAGTAGGGGCTCAGTAAACATTTTGTTTATCGTGTTGATATCATGTTGATGGTAGACACCATGAGAATAAAAATAGAATAGTGGTCAATGTGTGGTACTGTTCACTGCCAAGCACGGATTAACAGCAGCAAATCCGGAGAGCTGAAACCACTTTGGCTGTACCAGAAAAGATGGGTAATATTTTATGAAACAAAGATGCAGTCAAGGGATTGTTTAGACAAATGTTGGGGAATATAGTGATATTTGTCTGATTAATACTCAGGGAGTGAAAGCAGGACGGGAGCCCTATGAATCAAAATTCCTCATGTGACAGGGGAGGTGATGCCCATTACATAGGAAGTTCAGGGCCATGTTCAGCTCTCTTGACTCCTGGACTTAGAATTTCTCCACTACTCCATGCTGCCATGTTTTAAAGTAGTGAGGAATAAAGCTAGGTAGATAAGGTGGGGCCTGATTAGCAGGGCATTGTACCTGGGAATAGAGGTTTGGGTATTGAAAATCCAAGGTATGAATAGAGGAGTATCATAGAGGAGTCACTGGCCAGTGAAGGAAAACTAATCCTGGGTTTACACAACGAAGAAAGAATTAGTTCCGTTCTACAATCAGTAAACACCTGATGCTTTGGCAAGTACCTAGCATCAGAATGAGAAATTTGGCATCTGGGGATTTAACGTAAACACCAAAGATAACCAGGGCACACAGCAGTGTGGCCCAGACCTTGGACAGCAGCCACCTGAGCCTAAAGGATGATGGATGTTAGCCAAACATTCATGAGTATCAAAGACACTTCCCAGTCACAGCACAGAAAGCACGGATAGACTGGATGTCTGTGGATGTACAGAGCAATTTCACATGCTTGACACATGAGTGGAAAATGGCCCTTTAAGGAAAGTCTTATTAATCATTATTTTAAACAATGTGACTCGTGATTTTTTCCCCAATTCCTGTAAGATGTCTTGTGCCTGAGATGCTAGCTTCACAATATAGCCTTCCACAGTCGTAGAAAACATGTTTCCCACAGATAAGATTCATGTGATGGCAAATCCATCACTTTAATCATGTTTAACCATTCCTCGACATTGTTTAGAATGGTTGCAAGCTTTTCCTTGACAATGGTCTCTGTGACTGAATCATGGACTTCCATAACACATTGAAGGAAAAGGCAAAAGATCCTTAGGTCATCCTTATATTTCTGTTTTAAAGGCAGAGTCATCAGGATTCAAGGTGTTTTTTCAGGAGAGATTTACATACAGTAAAATGCACTGTACCTCAGTGTAAGTTCAGGGAGATTTCATGAAGGCATGACACCCAACTCACCCGTGCCCCTGTAAACTACAGAACATTTCAATCACCTCAGGAAGTTTCCTCACACCCGCTCCTAACCAAATTCTGCCCCACACCAGGCAATTGATGTTCAGATTTCTATCAGCATAAGTGAGGTCTGCCTGTTCTAGAACCTCATATAAGCAGAATCGTGAATGGATTCTGTTATCTTGTCTAGCTTTTTCAGTCAGCATACTGTTCTTCAGTATTTGTCCATGTTGCTGTATGTGCATCAGTAGTTCTTCTCGTTTGGGGGCAGTATGTCATTGTATAAATATACCACAGTTGGTTTATCCGTTCTCCTGTTGATGGACATTTGGATGGTTTCCAGATATTGGAAATTATAAATGAAGCCTCTATGAACAATCTCATACTAAGTTTTTGTGGACATGCATTTTAATTTCTCTTGAATAAACACATAAAAGTGGCTGTGTTGGACGTAGGATAGATGCCTTTTTAACGTTATAAGAAGTTGCCAGTTTTCCAGAGAGATTATACCATTTTACATTTGCACCAGCAACGCATGAGGATTTTAATTGTTTCATATCCTTGCCAATGTTTGGTGTTGTCGGTATTTTTCATTTTAGCCATTATAGTAGGTACGTATTGGTGTCTCATTATGATTTCAATTTGCATCTCCATGTTGAAAGTTATACTGAGCACTTTTATATGTGCTTATTGCCCATTTAAACATCTTTGTATATGTGTGTGATATGTCTCTTTATGTGTGTGCCAATTTTCCGGGTGGTAGGGCATTTTGTCTTTTGTTTTTGATTTGCTAGAGAACTTTATGTGGCATTGTGAATATTTTCTTCCCATCTGTGTTTTGATAAGCAGAAAATTTTTATTTTCGGTGTCTAATTTACCAGGTTTCTTCTTTATTTTTTCTTTTAAAAATTATTATTTTTTATTATTATATTCACTTAGCCAACAGGTATTTTCTTCTATAGTTAGTGCTTTTTGTGTTCTAAGAAATCTTTGTCTATGCCAAGTTACAAAGATAGTTGGTTAACTTTCTTCTAGAAACTTCATAACTTTAGCTTTTATGTTTAGGTTGATGATCCATTTTAAGTAATTTTTTTCTGTATACATGAGGTAGAGATTGGGGTTCATTTTTTCCCCATGTCCAGTTGTTGAAGCATTGCTTATTGAAAAGTCTTTCCACTGCCCACTGAACAGCCTTGGTGCCTCTATCAAAAAATCACTTAGCTGGGACATCTGGGTAGCTCAGTTGGTTAAGCAGCTGCCTTCGGCTCAGGTCATGATCCCAGCATCCTGGGATCGAGTCCCACATCAGGCTCTTTGCTCAGCGGGATGCCTGCTTCTCCCTCTGCCTCTGCCTGCCACTCTGTCTGCCTGTGCTCACTCTCTCTGACAAATAAATAAATAAAATCTTTTAAAATCACTTAGCTTTATATGTGCCTGTGTATTTCTGGACTAATTTCTGGACTCTTAATCCAAGCTCATTGTCCTTTTTTCCATCCTTATACCAATTTCAAACTGTCTTTTTTCTGTAGCATTATAAGTGTCCAATCATGTCGAATATTGCCTTGGCTATTCTAAGTACTCTGCATTTACATATGAATTTTAGGACCAATCTGTCAATTTCGACCAAAGAGCCCACTGGGATTTTGACTGGGATTACACAGAACCTAAAGAAAAAGTTGGGAAGAACTGGCATTTTAGCAATATTGCACCTTCTAATTCACGATATTTCTCCCAATATTTCTAGGTCTTTAATTTCTCTCAGGAATGTCTTATAGTTTTCACTGTACAGTTCCTTTACATTTTCCATCAGATTGATCCCTAAGCATTTTGTTTCTGATGCAATTAGAAATTATTTTTAATTCATATTCCATTTAGGCCCCTTTGCCTTCTGGTCTTCTTAATATAACTCTCTTAAGTATTTCCTCTACATACACTGGACACTCTGTATCAGATGGCACATAAATTTTGTTTAAGCCACCAAATGTGATTGAAGAAACTCAGGAAGAAAAAACAGTTTATGAGAAATAAGTGAGAAATCCGGTGGATGGAGCATCTAAGGAAGCATACTAAAGGTGTCAGACTCAGCACTGTGACCTTTCACTTTCTCCCTTTCTTCTTCCTGCAGTGGGACTCAGTGCTCACAGATGGAGCAGACATTTTAAGAGCATGAGAATGAAGAAAAATGAGAAAGCCAGAAGGATCTCTGGTCCTTAAGGCATCATGAAGCTGCCATACCACCCTACTCTACCTACCTCCAGATTTCTTGCTATGAGGAAAATAAAAGCTATTTAGTTGAACTAGTATGGGGGAGAGGTGCCTTCCTTACTTAAGTTTCTGATTCCACAGCTTGGGGTAGGGCCCTGGAGCCTGCATCTTTAGGACCAGCTTCAAGTGATTCTCATGCTGGTAACCCAAGGATCATCCTGAAGGAACTCTTCTTTGGCATGTGTAAATACGAGATTTCATGATAATTGGACTGCAAGGGTAGCAATTCAAGTAATAAATTATTAGGAGTATAGAGAAGCTTACAAATGACAGGGCGCCTAGGTGATTCAGTTGGTTAAGTGTCTGACTCTTGATTTTGGCTCAGGTCATGGTCTCAGGTGGTGGGCTTGAGCCCTGTCTCCGGCTCCATACTCACCCTGGAGTCTGGTTTTCTCTCTCCCTCTGCTTCCCAACCTCTCGCTCTGCAATCCACATGTTCCCCAGCACCAGGTCAATGCACCCCCCATACAAAGGTACACAAAATAACAGTTGAGTAAATGCACAAATGAATAAGTGAGCAATGTTGAAGATAGTCCTTATTTCACAGAAGATTGTAGGTATTTGTTTCCTAGGACTGTCAGAACAAATTGCCACAAACTTGGTGACTTAAAACAACAGAAATTTATTCTGTCATAGTTCTAGAGGCTAGCAGTCCAAAATCAAGCTGGGCCATCCTCCCTTTGAAGGCTGTAAGGAAGAATCCTTCCTCTTCTCCTAGCTTCTGATGGCTCCAACAATCCTTGGCGTTCCTTGGGCTATAGCCCCTTCACTCCAGTCTTTCACTCCATCATTACATGACCCTCTCCTTCTGTGTTCGTCTTGTTTCCTCTTCTTAGAAGGACACCAGTCATTGGATTGAGCACCCACCTTGATCTGCTATAACCTAACCTTAACTAATTACACCTGCTAAGACTTTATTCCCAAATGAGGTTACCTTCAGGTGGATGTGAATTTGAGGGAGGACACTATTCAAACCACTATATTTTGTTTGCAGGACATTCTTCAGAATGCCTCAAGAGTATTTCCTACTGTGTACCTAGGCTAGCTCAAAACACCTGTATGCTCTCCTCCAGGGTTAGGTACTAGACCTTGCAGCCCTTACTGAAACTTGTGGATTAATTGGTAGGGAGCTTGTGATTCTCTTCCTCTCTCTCAAGACTCATTCCCCTGAGTAGGGCTGTAGAGTGAAACTCCTTTGCTACTCCAGCATTGCCAATACCCCTTTTTGTCTAGAACGTACCCGCCCTGTCTGACCTTGATGGACTCCTTAGGAAGTATTATAGGATAAACTCTGGTGCTTTCAGGTTGTGTCCTTGGATTCCTTCTGAGTGTCCCCTCTCATGGGTTGAGTCTCCTACTGGGCCACCCTACCCCCAGCATACACCATTTAACTGAGCAGAGCAGGTTTCTGTCCAGGACTGAGTCTAGGACAGTGGGAGGTTAGCATGAGAGAACACCATTTATTTCATCCATTTATTTCATCATTCACTCACTTATATGTTCCTTAATCATACAGCCACTCACTCATTCAAGAAAAATTTATTGAGTATGTACTATGCACTAGTTACTTTGCTGCAGTGACTAGTGAGATACAGCGATAGACATGACAGCAGAGTCTCTGACCTGTGTGAAAAAGCTGGAGAGACATATTATATAAGTGATGAACAAATGAAGAAGGTCACAAGTTGTGGGGACACACTGAGGAAATCAGCAAGATATTGAAGAAAAGCAACCTAGAAAAGGGCACTTCAGACAAGGTGGTCCAGGAATACTCTGAATGAATTAGTAACATTTGAGCTGAGACATAAAGATGAAGAGGAGAGAGCCATATGAAGACCTGAAGAAGAGCATCTCCTAGAGAGGAAGCTGATGGAAATGCTGACAGATGGCAAAGAACCTGGACCATTCTGTGGGACTGGGCAGGCCAGACCACCCTCAGCTTTGTGGCATGTGTAAGTGAAATTTTATCCCAAGAACAATGGGAAGACACTGAATGGTTTGGAGCTGCAGGAGAGACATGATCAGATTTATGTATTAAAAAGAGAATTAGAGTGGCTAAAATAAAAAATAATAATATAAAACAAAAAGAGAGAGAGAGAGAGCTCTGGGGGCACCTGGGTGGCTCAGTGGGTTAAGCCTCTGCCTTCGGCTCAGGTCATGATCTCAGGGTCCTGGGATCGAGCCCCATGTCAGGCTTTCTGCTCAGTGGGGAGCCTGCTTCCCCCCCCCCTCCTGCCTCTCTGTGTACTTGTGATCTCTCTCTCTATCTGTCAAATAAATAAATAAAATTTTAAGAAGAGAGAGAGAGAGAGAGAGAGCGCTCTGGCTGCTGTATAGAGAACAAATTCTAGGTACACCTGAGGGTTCCAGTTAAAAGCTAGAATCATCTGGACAGGAGATAATGGTGAAGACAATGAGGGTGGAGAGCTGGGGGCATACCCAAGAAAGTTTTTGGACCTAGAACGGACAGCACTTGCTGAAGGACTGGTTATTGAAGAGTGAGAAAGGAAGAATGCCAGACTGACTCCTGCAACTTGTTCTTGAAAGGCTGGGCAGGCAGCAATGCCAGTTTCTGGATGGAGCAAACTGAAGGAGGCTGTCCCCGTGGTCTCTCCATGGTATCCTGTGAGCTGATGGTGTACAGACAGGAATGTGGGCCTACAAATGTGCTCCCTTCACTGCCAGTGGCCAATTTGGCCTCTTCCATTCCTGCAATTCTAATGACTCCATGAGGTGGGTCCTATAATACCCTGAGACAGAAAACAGGTAAGAAGGTAAACAACACCAACAAGGTCCCAGCATGGGTCTTCTTCTTCCTCTTCCTCTTCCCTTCCTTCTTCTCCTTCTTCTTTTTTCCCATGGAAGATGATTTGTTTATTTATGCAATGAATGAAAACACACCTCTGAACACCTTCCACGACGAGGCATTGTTCTGGAGTGATCATGATCATGAAGCAACAGCCAGAAAGTTTTAAACTCTCATTATGTGGCAGGCTGTCTGTTGAGGACTTCACATACATAAAATTCTGGAACTCTCCAGCAGTTCTGTGAGAGGTACAATTATTGTCACCCGTGTAAAGATAAACTGAAGCTCAGAGAGCTTAAGTGACTTGCCTTAGGTAGCAGGGTAGGAGGATGAAGCCAGGGGTGGAAATCTCCCCGGAAGAACTCCTGAAAAACCTAAATCTGTGTCTGTCCTTCTAGGCTCTGTCCCCTCCTCATCTCTTACAGCACCAGTAGAGGATAGGTGCTCCGTATTGAGCACCTGGAATGTGCTTTTTAAGCCTGCTCCACCAGATCATTCAGATGGTGTGTGTGTGTGTGTGTGTGTGTGTGTGTGTGTGTTGCCGGGGGGGGGTACTGTGGGGTCACTTTGAGAGAAGCCACTCTGGTGGCTGGAATTTATTATTTTTTTTAAAAGATTGTATTTATTTATTTGACAGACAGAGATCACACAAGTAGGCAAAGAGGCAGGCAGAGAGGGGAGGGGAAAAGCAGGCTCCCTGCCAAGCAGAGAGCCTGATGCGGGGCTCGATCCCAGGACCCTGGGATCATGACCTGAGCCGACGGCAGCAGCTTAACCCACTGAGCCACCCAGGTGTCCCTGGTGGCTGGAATTTAAAAGACGGTTAGGAGCCACAGAACGTCTGGACTAGATGGAGCCTTTGAAGACACCCAGATGGGCATCAGTAATTTTCTTGTGAGGAAATTGGGGTGCGGAGAATTTAGCTCCACAATGTGAATTTACTGGTATAGAAATTGAGGGCCGGGTAATTTCATTGAAGCACACCCCGGGTGGCACAGTCATTACCCAGTTGAGCTGCTGCGTCCACAGGCCCAGCTCTGTCTCTCCCTGACGCCTCCACACTCTGTCTCTCCCTGACAGATCTGCCCTAGATTCCACCGCGACGCCCCACGCACCTGCCCTCAGGATGCAGTGCACCCGAGGACTGCTTTGCCCAAGCTCACATCACACAGGACTTGTGTCACCCTGCACTGGTTAATGTTTCTCTGGGACGCAGCTTCGTCATAGAGCAGGCGGAAGCCAGGACTCACAGGTCCGTCATGCAGGTGATGTGAAATTTAGGTAAGTAAGACTTTCACAGGACAAGGCCTGGCAGACATACTCAGAACAAATAATTCACAATAAATAGATGCGTTAGACCATATCTTGAAGTATTCCTTTCCAAGCTTTGCCGTTTCTCAAGTACCCCTTTTTCCCTCTGTTCCCACTCACATTTACAAGGCTTATGGCTTGTGACCTAGGAAGGGAGGTAACAGGAGAGACAGGACTAGCCTGTCTGGCTTCCCGAACTTCTTCCTCAAAGCCCAATCCCCAGGATCAGGGAGGAATCCCAGGTACACGCTAATAGTCTGGGCAAGAAGCCTGGGGTAGAACAAAAAGGGAAATTTGGCAAAAATGTGGGAGCGGGAGTGAGGGGGAGGTGGTAGATCCAAACTCTGTGGGGCCTGGGACTTAGCCATCTATGGCCATCTTTAAGGGGTCAAAAAATATAAACTACCAGTTATAAGATAAATAAGCCAGAGGGGTATAATTACAACATGGGGACTACAGCTGATATGACTGTGTTGCATATCTGAAAGTTCCTAAGAGGGTAGGATCAAAAAGTTCTCATCTCAAGAAAAAAACAATCTATAACTGTGTGCGGTGATGGATGTTACCTGGACTCTTATGGTGATCATCCGCACTATATGCAAATATGGAATCATTATGTTGTGTGTCTGAAACTAATATAATGTTATATGTCAACTGTACCTCAAAAATGGGGAAAAAAGAATATAAAACTACAAATATAAAAATAGGAACAAAAACTATGTATCTAGAATAAGAAAAGAATCCCAACATATGGTTAATTAAAAAAAAGAAAACCTCACACATATCACAAATCTTATAAAATAGAAAAGTAACAATATTATTTAATATACTTATTTAAGACCGTTTCCCCATATTTAGCTGCATATTCTTGGATCCCCTCTACATGTGACAATTTTATAGTATCCTTTTCTATAGGGAGTGTAGAAATATGATTCAGTCTCTCCTCTAACATGTTAGAGGATTGATTGACATTGGTTTTTATCATCAGGGCTTGGAATGTAGAAAATGTGCAACTTCACAGAACTCTTGCTGGTCTTAATATTGCTACTGGTTTGTGGCCTACAAGCATAAGAATTCTGATAAACTCAAATCTGTGGGTTGCCATCTAGGGTTTTTTTAAAAGATTTTACTAGAGAAAGCATGAGTGGGAGTAGGGGAGGGCAGAGGGAGAGGGAGAAGCAGGTTCTGCACTGAGCAGGGAGCCCAACGCGAGGCTCCATCCCAGGACCCTGAGATCATGACCTGAACTGAAGGCAGACACCTAACCGACTGAGTCACTCAGGCACCCTGCCATCTAATTTTTGATTAGGAGGGGCGCCTGGCTGGCTCAGTCCTTAAGCCTCTGCCCTCGGCTCAGATCATGATCCTAGGGTCCTGGGATCCAGCCCCGCATCCAGCTCCCTGCTCAGCTGGAAGCCTGTTTCTCCCTCTCCCACTCCCCCTGCTTGTATTCCCTCTCGCGCTGTCTCTCTCTCCAAATAAATAAATTATCTTTAAAAAACCACAAGAGCCCAGGGGAATCCAGTGGCTAGCCATACAAGTATCTCTATAATTCCTAAACCTGAATGGCTAGCAAGAACGTAACCACACACAGAAGAGAACGTGACCGGGACGCCTGGGTGGCTCAGTTGGTTAAGCGGCTGCCTTCGGCTCAGGTCACGATCCCAGCGTCCTGGGATTGAGTCCCGCATCGGGCTCCTTGCTTGGCGGGGAGCCTGCTTCTCCCTCTTCCCCTGTCTACCACTCTGTCTGCCTGAGCTTGTGCTTTCTCTCTCTCTCAAAAATAAATAAAATATT
Source organism: Taxidea taxus jeffersonii (assembly GCA_003697995.1). NCBI lineage: Eukaryota > Metazoa > Chordata > Mammalia > Carnivora > Mustelidae > Taxidea > Taxidea taxus. The sequence continues at coordinate 147,116 of ML105838.1, forward strand.
TTTTAAAAAAAAAGAAGAGAATGCGATCACATAAATGTATCCCACCAAATCAGACTAAATGTATCCCATCTTAACCTCACCCACCGACTCCCCAAAATGTCCACATCCACACCCTACCCTACCAGAGGGGAAGGTGGCATAGGGTGACACAGAGATCTTAACCATTTGTGGGTAAGTCATCTTATTTCTGCAAATTTTACAAAAACACATGACCTTGGGAAACCGCTGTGAAAGGCCTCACCCAGGGTCTTCAAGAGGAGCCTATGCACCTGACGGGACCTGAAGCTTAAACTTTGTCACCATCACAGTAGATCCGCTTCTCAGAACAGGAAAGTGACTCACAAGCCAATGCTGTCCCAAGATGAATTTTTGTGTGAATGGAGCCACCATGCCTTAATTCGGCTGGGTGAGATGGTTCACGTTTAGTCCCCTGAGAGCAGAACAGCCTGACTCTGGAAAGTCATTTCGGGACCAATAGTTATTTACTGTGTGCCTCCTTGCCCCAGGCATTGTGCTGAGCATCAGGCCAGACAGAAGGAAACATGGTCCCCTGCTCTCAAGGGGGTCACCTTCGGCGGAGTGGGTCTCTGTACCCTGTGGCATGAGAAGGGAACAGATGTTAATGGCACACCAACAGAAGCATGAATTCCTTCACATGGAGGGAGTGGTGGGGGGATGATGGGGGAAGGAGGAGGGGGTGATGCCTGAGCTGAGTTTAGGGGTAAAGTATTTATTTTATTTTATTTTTATTTATTCGACTGACAGAGATCACAAGTAGGCAGAGAGGCAGGCAGAGGGAGAGGAAGGGAAGCAGGCTCCCCACTGAGCAGAGAGCCCGATGCGGGGCTCGATCCCAGGACACTGGGATCATGACCTGAGCCAAAGGCAGAGGCCTCAACCCACTGAGCCACCCAGGCGCCCCGGGGTAAAGTATTTAGGTAGGTAGAGATGAGAGGTAAGAATGTTCTGCCTTCTCGCTGCAGTGATTTCCTAAAGCCTAAAGGTGGATGGACCAGCCAGGTGGATAAAGTCATCCAGTGGGCAGAAGGAAGATGGGGAGTGCGTTCAGAGAGCACTAACTGCAGCCATACAAAGGAAGTGATGAAATCCCTAAGCCCTTCCTTTGGAAAGGTAAGGTCTCTTTGCCCACGACAGCACCCCCTGGTGGAGACATCTAGTAATACAAATATGCTCACACAGCTGCTCTGAAAATCAGCTGCTCACCTGCACCTCTCTAACTAACCCTGAGAGCTCTAAACTATGCATTTGTGTATTTTACTTATAAATCTTGGAAAAGAGTTACAGTGCTAATATACTATGTACTTCATTATGTACACACAGATAGAGAAATTAAAGATACAGGACACAGAAAATGAATTGCAAGAAGAAAAAATTAATATTTCCCCTCCTCCCCCACTGGGACCATCATGCATACTCATGGGGTACGTGGCATTATTTGGAGACCTCCAAAAACTGGTATGTCAATTGTGCTGGACAGCAGCATGGGGCAAGGGGTTAACATGGAGACTCAGGAGTCCGCTGGTCTGGATGTGAACCCTGGCCGAAGCACTTCCTAGACCGTGACAACAGTCTTTAAAACATGAATGATAATTGTAAACACCTCACAGAGTTCTTGAAAAAGTTCCTTAATAGAAAGCACTGAAATTAGTGCCTGGCACATGGTAAGCACTTTATAAATGTTACCTATTATTTTCCTCAGTGCCGCTATAAAAATAATTTTAAATCTGGGGCGCCTGGCTGGCTCAGAACATGGAACATGGGACTCTTGATCTCAAGAGTCGTGAGATCGAGCCCCACATGGGACTTGGAGCCTACTTTAAAAATACTCTCCTAAACTTTTTTTTTTTTTTTTTAACATTGTCCTTTAAAAGATTAAAAACCCAGGTGGGAGGAAAAGGAAAGAGAAGTCCAAAAGGACTTCCTGAAAAAGATGATGCCCAGTTGAATTCGAATTTCAGAGTTTGCTGAGCAAACATGAAGGCAACAAGAGTCAGCTCAGTCCTTTCTTAGCTAAACTATGTTAGTAGAACTTCTTTCATACAAGTTAGTCCTTGCTCTTATTGTTCCCTTTTTGTCTTTCATCCAAACTCCTCTCCAGAGCTTCTTTGTTGTTTCCAGGGGCTTTTTCACTTACTGCCTAGAGGAATGTCACTTAATGGCTGATGTTTGCACACTCTCCCTTCTGTCTCCTCGATTTAGCCCCATAATCAAAGAGTAAAGCCAGTCCACCCCCCAGCCTCCCCAGCAGTCAGAGGTGGCTTTGGGACCCCTTTCTGTCCCAGAGGGGTTGGCAGAAATCCAAGAGGCAGACACTTCTTTCTCTTTGCTCTACACTCTGCCCTATTCTTCCTGCCTTCTCTTGCTCACAGAGCCTGGAATCTTGCCCATATTGAAGCCTCAAGGATAAAAGGGTCACACTAAGACTGAGAAGGAACCTGGTTTACTGGGGAGTTCCCTGAACCACTACACAGGCTACAAAGCCCTAAATGGCTATATATATGTATATATATAGCCATTGTATATATATGTATATATATACACATATACGTATATGTATATATACGTATGCATATGTGTATATATGCACATATATACATATATATATGGCCATTCAGGGCTTTGTAGTCTGTGTAGTATATATTGAAATTACATATATGTATATTATTGAAATTACATATTGAAATATACATTTCAATATATATTTTATATTTATAAATATATATTCAATATATTCAATTCAATTATATATATTCAATTCAATATATATTTACGTATAAATATATATTGAAATTACATATATGTATGTATATATACACATATATATACATCCGCTGTTGCGCTGCTGTTGGATGTGGGTTTTATTACTTGCTGCCAAACACATTCATGCCTCTGGATTGGCCATGTCAGTAAGGGATGTCTAATAGAGAGGAATGGAGAAAGGTCCGTGGGGAGCAGCAGGTCCCCTGAGGAGGCCTGGACATCTAAACCATTAGAAACCCAAGAACCTGGGGCGCCTGGGTGGTTCATCCTGTTGGGCGTCTGGTTGTTGGTCTCCTCTCAGGTGGTGACCTCCCAGGTCCTAGGATCAAGCCCAGTAGCATGGGCATCTGGCTCCGCGCTCAGCGGGGATTCTGCTTGAAAATTCTGTCCCTCAGCCCTTCCCCCACTCCCGCTCCCTCTCTTGCTCGCTTTTTAAAATAAATAAATAAATAAACCTTTAAAATAAAAAAGAAAACAAAAGAAACCCGAGAACTTTACTCAGAAGCTGCAACTACTTTGGTGCTGATTGCTGCTGCCATCTAGTGGCAACAACTTGGAACTAAAATGCTCCCTTGAGCCATAAACTGTTTTTCCTGTAGATCTTTCTTCTTCCATCATTCATTCATTCACTCACTCACTCACTCACTCACTCACGTGTTCATTCTACAAATATCTTATGAGAATGTACTATATGTGGCAGGTCCTCACAAATGCAATAAGGAAATACAGTAATGGGAGGAAATCCAGCTCCTTATGCCCCTTGAAACTTACACACTTGTGGGAAGATAGCCACTAATCAAATTTAAAAATGAAATAAATATGACTGGAAAGGGTTCTAAGAGAAGAACATGGTGCTATGAGACTCACTGGTAGGGATTTTCCTTACTGGGGAGATGGATAGGAGGTCAGAGAAGGCTTTCCTGAGGATGTTCTGATTGGTCTTAGGAAGGGAATTACCTGGGCAGTGAGACCAGACATGAAAACGAACTGCAGCAAAGTGAGGGAGTGCGCTGAGTACACAGGAATAAGAGGAGACAACAGAGAGGACACAGAGAGAGAGAGAGATCACAAGTAGGCAGAGGGCAGGCAGAGAGAGAGTGGGGGAAGCAGGCTCCCCGCTGAGCAGAGGGGATCCCAGGACCCTGAGATCATGACCCGAGCTGAAGGCAGAGGCTTAACTCACTGAGCCATCCAGGAGCCCCAGCATTCTAGTTTTTGAATTGAGACTGTGGTTGTTAATTATAATGGCCATAAAATTATTTTACCTGAGAATAAGCTAAAAAGATATAGACTAACAGACAACTCCAGAACACTCCACACCACAGCAGAACACACATGCTTCTCAAGTGCACATGGAATATGCTCCAGGATAGACCATATGCCAGGTCATAAAATAAAGCCTCGATAAATCTAAAAGGATTGAAAATGTACATAGTATGTTCTCTGGCCACAATGCAATGAAATTACTAATGGATTAAAGTGAGAGCTTTTTAAATACAAATTTTATTAAATCTTGTTGTTTTTCAGTTTTTATAAACTTAAATATGACAAAGTCTCAAGCTCTGAGAATTTTAATATGAATTATTCAAAGCCCACATACAATAATGGAACATTCAATTATGGCATAATATATTTTATAATGTGACCATGTAGCTCTTTATATAATAAAACAAAGCTTATGAAAAAAATTCTTCCCCATCTTGGTTTTTATTTCAAATACTCTGACATAAAATAAAGAGAGTCAAATAATAGTATGTTATTAGTGAGGTAAACAGAGGTGGGCAATCCACTCTGGAAACTGTAAGGCCCGGTCTAGGGCACTGTCACTGGTGCAGAGAGAAGGGGATTCTCTGGGGAAATATGCAGCAGGTAAAGTCCATTCAAAATGGAGGTGGTTCTGTTATGAGCATTGAGGGCAAGGGAGGGACATGAGTAAAAGAAAAGTCCCAGGTTTGTGACATGAGCAACTAGGAGACTGGCAGGGACATTTCATGAAATAAAGAGGAGTGGGAAGAACACACGCTGAGTTCAATTTTGGAAGTGTTGAGTGTGAAGTGTCTGGGAAACATCAACTGTGGCGGGGATCGGGGGTGGTGGGAGAGGTAGACAGGGACCCCCATAAGAAGAAGGATTCAGTGAGGTAGGAGGAAAAGCCATAGAATGTGCTCTTCAAAATGCAGGAGATGGATGGCTTAATTTCTCCTCCATGCTCACGAAGCACTTGGAATGGCAACTCCACTCACACTTCACTCATGGCATCAAAAGTATTCACGAGCCTATCTACAACTCAGAATAGAGTTCCTTGAAGGGAAGTTAGCAAATGAAGAGGCGCCTAGGGGAAGGGAACAGCATTTCAGGTGCAGCAAGCAGAGGGAAGAACAGAAGGAAGGGATAACTAAGAAAGTGAACGCAATGATTCCTCTTTATTTCTAGGCTCCAGGATCTCTCAAGCCATGGAGGCAAGCTCTTGTGTATACAGCCAGCCCAACACCATTCAGAACCTCCTTCCTACATGAAAGCTGCTGGCCCATAAAGCATTGAATGCCGCCTCTCACAAGAGAGGTGAGTGAATGGTCCCTTGGTTTGGCATCTCATCAAGAAGTGGTGCTAACAAACTCATCTCCAGTTGGGGGCTCTCTGGCTAAAATTCATATAGAATTAAATAATTCTGGCCACTTCAGGAGAGGCAGTTTGTGATAAAGTTTGCCCACCCTCCTCTCTCCTCTGCAGTTAAGTTCCCTGACCTACTTCTCCTTTACTAAGTAATCATCCTCTTCTGCATTAGAACTCATGGGTCATCTACAAGCTTGTTTATTATTGTCATCGTTGTTTGTTTGAGATCACGACCAGAGCCCAAGTCAGAGGCTTAACGCCTGAGACACACAAGCACCCCAAAATTAACAGTATTAAGTAGACCTAACAGTGGAGAGTAAAGTGATGAATTGAATGAGGGCCCCACCAGAAGATGACCTTCAGACAAATCCCCAGCCATTCCATCATCAGAGGGAAGGCCATTTCAGACAAAGGGAATGGCAAGTACAAAGGTAAAAGCAGGAGAAAAGGCTTGGCCTATTTTCCATCTCGGGCTGAGTTTTAGGATCCAGATCATGCATAGTCTGTGGGCCAGGAGCTTACTCTTTGAACAATGGGCAGGCAGGAACTGTTTCAGTAGCAAGAGATAGGATCAAAATATTTTAAAAATTCTCATCCTAGTTGGTATGTGGAGAAAAAAAAGAAAGGTAAGAGTCTTAAAGGAGAAACCAGTCAGAAGGCAGCTGAGGTAAACCATGTCCCAGAAGGTGGCTAGGGAGATCAAAAGAGGTAGACTAATTTGGTATATATTTTGGATTATAAAGGTATATGGAGCATATAGAGTATGTAAACACCTGAGTGTTAATCATCAAATACCTATAGGAAGTTGAGGAAAAGGTGGGAGGTGGGAAGTGATTAGAGATAGTTTCCAAACTGTGTGCTTGAGTAAACTGAGTGGATGCTGGATAACATGGTACTATTATATACATGGGATCAGTGATGGAAAGAAATCTGTTTTATAATTATTAAATATGAGTCACCTATCAGACACCAAGTTGAGATATTAAAGACACAAATGGTATTGGAGTTGGGAGTGGGAGATATGGAGTGGTGGGAAATATGAACTTAAAAATATCAGTAGAAGTGAAGAATCCAGAGAGGTGGTTAAAGATGGAAAGTGGCAGTGTGTATCTATACTGGTGGAAATAATCTGGGGAAAAGAGGAAAGAGAAATTGAATGTGCCTGGCATAGACAAGCATGTCTATGTCTATTTCAGTTTTTACTGAAAAACTGAAGTCCTAAGAGAACACTGGGAGACAGTATAGAACATACCTTAGAAGTATTCCAACTAAGGTATGCTTAAGCTGGAAAATTTATTCACCAACTTCCATCAGTTGCTGGTTGAGGAATGCTTTCAAGAGGTGGGGGATGGGGGCGCCTGGGTGGCTCAGTGCGTTAAAGCCTCTGCCTTCCACTCAGGTCATGATCCCAGGGTCCTGGGATGGAGCCCCGCATCAGGCTCTCTGCTCAGCAGGGAGCCTGCCTCCCCCTCTCTCTGTGCCTGCCTGTCTGCCTACTTGTGATCTCTATCTGTTAAATAAATTAAAAAAATCTAAAAAAAAAAAAAAAGAGGTGGGGGATGGGTGGGAAGTAATTCCCCAGCATTTCTGGCCTTCCCTGGACATATGCTAAGCCAGTTCTGGTGAGCAGAGAAAGCCATCAGGCAGACTCCTAAGTGCTTTCGGTTAAAAGCCATTGGATTGGCATATAGAGGAATGGTGAGTCTCAAAGCTATATGGGAGGGTACCTGGGTGGCTCAGTGGGTTAAGCCTTTGCCTTCGGTTCAGGTCATGATCTCAGGGTCCTGGGATTGTGCCCTGCATCAGGCTCTCTGTTCAGCGGGGAGCCTGCTCCCCCACCCCCACTTGCCTCTCTGCCTACTTGTGATCACTCTCTGTCAAATAAATAAAATCTTAAAAAAAAAAAAAAAAGCTATATGGGACACAAAAATCTAAAAAAAAAAAAAAAAAAGCTATATGGGACACCAAAAGGGTCTTCTACCCTGTCCCACTTGGTATTTTCTCCACGGAATCTGAATTTTAAACATAGGGACAAAACTGACGACAACAACAACAACTCTGATTGACTGAATAGGTGTCAAGAAACAAGAAACTCTTTGGGCTGTAGCCTGGTGCCTCCCATAGAGACCTGATTGGGGAACTTAATGAACGTTAACCTTTCTGGGTTTCAATATCCTAATGTGTAGAATGGTGAGAAGTAAGTAGAAAGAAGAGGGCTTCTTTCCAACTCTTATTTTCCATTATTTGAATTTAGGTGTAGGGGAATTCTTCTTTGTCATTAGCTATATCAAAGTATTTCAACGGGTATTAAATACCTACTATCTAACCACTTCAACTTATCACATTATAACTCTTTAGAGTATCTAATCTCCGCTAGTCACTGTTCAGAGTGTTTTACATATAATACCTCTGATCATAGCAGTCATCTGAGAAAGTTAGTGTCTCATTTCACAGGTGACGATTCTGGTTCTGAGAGGTGATATGATTTACTCGGATCCTTCTGACTTCCAAACATTTGTGGGTTTTTTGTGTTTGTTTGTTTGTTTTTTGATACTGCAGGACAGTGAGATGGTGACGACTATCTTAACAAGGAAAGGTAATGAGGAGGGAATGACTCTTGCAGCAAATGCTGTGGCCACTGACATTGATCTGAGAGCAGCCTGAGACTATGGGAGGCCTTTCTCAAATTCAGCCCATCATCCTAAGCGCACTTCTCTCTTTGGATTCGTGAGCAGAACTGAAGAGATGCACGAGGGTTCTGGAGAATACCGACTAACTGGACGTCTTTAAGCCCCCAGAACTCCTTGTTATTGCTAACCTTCTGTTGGGCGGCAGCGAGAGAACAGTCAACCACAACAAAGATGGCGGCAGCGGCTTCACACGGCAACAGCGACGCTCTCTGCCACCGAGCGCCTCAGTATTTAGTTCCGGCCTGCCGGTTTAACGTCACTTCCGACACCGGTTCCGCGGCGAGTGAGCCGCGCCTCCTGCAGTCGCTGTGGGTATGCTGAGCCGGGTGAGTGGAGTCTCAGGGAGTCTCGCGGAGGGAATCTGAGAGGATGTGGGGGCAGCAACATGGAAAGGGAAGGTGGGAAGCCTGCGGCTGTTGTCGCGGTTGTGACTGAGCCTCGGTTTACCCAGCGATACAGGGAATATCTCGAGAAGCAGAAACTCCTGGACAGACGGCACCGTCTAGAAAAGATGCCGGATGGCACGGTGGCGCTGCCGGTGCGGGGAGAGACTCTCCCTGAGCAGCACCTGCGCGAGCTGAGGGATCGTGTGGCCCCAGGCAGCACCTGTACAGTAACGCAGCTCCTGGATCCTGTACCCTCAAAGAAGGCCCGGGGTTGTTCACCTGCCCAAAGGCTGTGTCTTGAAGTGAGTCGCTGGGTAGAGGGCCGGGGAGTGACGTGGTCAGCTGAGTTGGAGGCTGATTTGCCCCGATCTTGGCAACGACATGGCGACCTCTTGTTGCTGAGCGAGGACTGTTTCCAAGCCAAGCAATGGAAACATCTGGAACCAGAACTCTGGGAGACTGTTGCGTCGGCACTTGGCGTCCATCGTGTGGCCAAACGAGGGCGGGTATCCCCAGATGGCACTCGAACGCCAGCAGTGACTCTGCTGCTGGGCGACCATGGCTGGGTAGAGCATGTGGATAATGGGATCCGATATAAGTTTGACGTGACCCGGTGCATGTTCTCCTTCGGAAACATCACTGAGAAGCTTCGAGTGGCATCGCTGCCCTGTGCTGGAGAAGTGCTGGTGGATCTCTATGCAGGGATTGGTTATTTTACATTGCCCTTCCTCGTCCATGCTGGCGCTGCCTTCGTCCATGCCTGCGAGTGGAACCCCCATGCTGTAGTTGCGCTGAGAAAGAACCTTGATATCAATGGAGTGGCAGCTCGGTGCCAAATACACTTTGGGGATAACAGAAAACTGAAGCTCTCAAACATTGCAGACAGGGTGAACCTGGGGCTGATTCCCAGTTCTGAAGAAGGCTGGCCCATTGCCTGCCAAGTGCTGCGGCGGGATGCTGGGGGCATTTTGCATATCCACCAAAATGTGGAATCTTACCCAGGCAAGAACCGCCAGCCTCCAGGAAACAGTGAAGTGGAGAAGGAACATTGGCTTTATCCTCAGCAAGTGATCACCAACCATTGTACAAATGGAGCAACCAGGGATTCTAGGGGGAAAAGGCTATCAGCAGCCACCAAACCAGAGTGGCAGAGGTGGGCAGAATCTGCAGAAACTCGTCTTGCCACCCTTCTTCAGCAGGTGCACGGGACACCATGGAAGACACAAATCCTGCACATCCAGCCAGTGAAATCCTATGCTCCCCATGTGGATCACATAGTGTTGGATTTGGAATGCCGCCCCTGTCCTCTAGTTGGCTAGAGAAGGTGGATCCTGAGACACAAGGATCTACATGTGAGTGACCCTTAATACATAAGTTTAGGCGGGGTTCTCACCTCTCTTTTCTCCTGGCAACCTATTTTAATATTTTGTGTCCCTGAAAGCAGGCTCTAGATCAGTCGATGTCATCTAGTTTGTCTTCCTTTATCACAATGAGAGTGAACTGCATATCTGGGAGAAGCAGTATGGCTCCCTGAAATGATGAAGTCTGTATAGTGAATTCTGACCTCAGTCCTGTCTTACCTTGGTACGTGGTTCCAGTATTCTTTTGGCCTTGGATTTCCTTACTTGCAAAATGAGGGTGTCTTTGAATGGTCTTATAGGCTATTGTCTAATAAGCAGTTGTACACAGGGCATTGGTTTAGAGTGAAAGACAGTGCTGTTTCCAAAATCACTCCAGCTACAGTGTGGAACACCGACCCAAGTGGGGCCAGGCTAGAAGCAGGGAGACCTTGGAGGAGGCCTCTGTGGTTGTCCAGGGAGGATATGGCGGTAGCTTGGACTAGGATGCTGGGAGTGGGAAGTGGATGGATTTGAGATACAAAATCGATGGGACTAAGCAGTACAGCCAAGATCAAAGCACCCAAATGGTGCAGCTTTGTTATCAAGGCTGACTAGATTAGGGAAGGAAGAGGTTAAGAATTACTCTATTTTATAAACTTCATTCCCTTTAGCATTCCTAAATGAGTGTTGGGGAAGACGTCTTATACATTAGGTTTGTCATAGAAAACAGGTTAAGAATGACTGCTTTAAATTATGGGAAAACTAGGGGCGCCTGGGTGGCTCAGTGGGTTAAGCCTCTGCCTTCGGCTCAGGTCATGATCTCAGGGTCCTGGGATCGAGCCCCACATCGGGCTCTCCGCTCAGCGGGGAGCCTGCTTCCTCCTCTCTCTCTGCCTGCTTGTGATCTCTCTCTGTCAAATAAAAATAAATAAAATGTATTTATTAAATTATGGGAAAACTAGATTTCCAGCCTTAAGTTTGTGCAATAAGCTAGTTTTTTTGGTTTTTGTTTGTTTGTTTTTAAGAGATTTTGAGAGAGCATGTGAGCATGGGGGGTGGGGAGGGGAGAGGGAGAAGGGGAAAGAGAGGGAGAAGCTGACTCCCTACTGAGCAGGGAGCCCAATGCTGGGCTCCGTCCCAGGACCCTGAGATCATGACCCAAGCCAAAATCAGGTGCTTGACTGACTGAGCCACCCAGGCATCCCTAACTACCTATTTTAAAAGTTTAAATTAAAATCTTACATTTAACAGGGCTCAAGCTCCCTTTTGATATTCTTTCTCTGGTGGACATCAGGGCCGACATAAGGAGCTATAGGCAATGTGAGATCTTCTGCAGAGTTTTTCAAGCCTCACCTTATTTTATGGCTATCTGCCAGCTCCATTGTTTACCACTGGAACAACTAATTGCAGAGAATCACTGTTTACCTTTGGGATGACTAATTTTGAGAAGCACTTCAGAGCTTTGTTTTGGTGCACTTTGAAGCCATCTGGGCTTGTTTTCTTGATGAAGGAAACATAGGAAAGTGTGGCTTTCTCGGGATTACAGTTGTATGTCGCATTTGGGTGGCTGGGGTTGGGCTGGAGCTGCTTACCCTTTGCTTTTAACAGCGTCAGGAAGGACAGGATCGGTGAGCCTGTTGTGTATATGAACTGCGGGTGCATTAGATACAGCCCAGTCTCTTGAGGAGCTCACAACTAGCAGCAGAAATTACACAAAAACTGAAAGACTTGGAATACATTAAGTACCATGTGAGTAATAGCATGACATAGAAGTGCGGAGGTGGAGAAGGAAAGTTCTGAGAATGGGGAGGTCTTCAGAGAGGTCATGTCCGAACTCACTCTTAAAAACTGGGTAATATCTTGGTAAGTGGAGTCAGGGTGATACTAGTGGAAGGAGAAAAAAAAAAAAAAGCAGGTGCAAAAAGCTTGCTCAGAAAATGTTTGGACATCGTCATTAGATGAATTTGGAAGAGAAGGAACAGTGAGAGATATGTTGAAGACGGGGATTAAAAAGGATAAGGATTAAAGAATTATAATTATTAGGAATTATAATTATAAGGATTATATTATAAGAATTATAATTATAAGGATTAAAAAGAATAGCGTCTAGTACATAGTACACCCCCAGGAAATGTTAGCTATCATATGATCCCACCACGGAAGGGGGCCTGATTGTTCCATTCCCGTCCCACAGAGCAGCCTGCCTGTTTGCCTTAATCATCTCCTCTTCTACATGTGGGGTTTCTTCTCACATGTGTACCTGCAGCTTTTGAGCCTCAGACTAAAAATGTGATGCTGGGACTTGAGCCAATATGGGGAGGAAGGAAGGCAGGGGAGAAGCAATGAGGAAGGTGAGTCAGGGAGCCACATGTCTGGGGGTCACCTTTCTGCTGCAAGCTATGGATAGGCTGCTGAAGTCAGATACATAGGAACAAATGTATTCACCCTGCAATAGACACATCAGGTCTTGAGGGTCCAGGGATGCCAGAAGGTTGATGTGGGTTCTATGTTCACAGAATTGAGGTTCCACTCATATACCTCCTGCCTTCTCTCCCTTGTCCGTGACCTGAGGCAGCCTCTCAAGATTCCGTTTCCCCATCTGTACATACAGGTGTACAACTTACATATCCTGAAGGATACTCGTTAGCTTTAAACGAGTTAACGTACATTAACTATCACCACCATGATTGGCACATAGGGAATACTTCATTCATTCAGGAGTCTTCATAGAAGGTGAACTACCATTTCCCTGTTTGGGTGTGAAGAACTGCTGTACATTTGCTTTAGTAGTTAAAGTAGATTGTCCTTATTTTGAAAAGCCACTCATTGATTAATTGGCACGTACTGTGTCCTTTCTCTGTTAGGCATTGTGATGAGGACCAGAGACAGAGGTGAGTAAAGCTGAGTCCTGAGGGGCACCTAGCTGGCTCAGTAGATAGGGTACACAACTCCTGATCTCAGGGTTTAAGTTCAAGTCCCATGTTGGATGTGAAGATGACTTAAAAATAAAAATCTTCAAAACAAAACACCAAGCTGAGTCCTGCCCACAGTAGGATCGCTTCTGGTGACATGGGCACAATGGTAAGTGCTGAGGAAAATGGGTTTTTACGGGCACACCCAGGGGAGGCAGCCGTCCACGCCTGGGGATATGGGTTGGGGCAGTGGAGAGTGTGCCTGGGAAGATGGGGGCAGGGATGCTTCAACTGAGAGTTAAAGAATGAGCCAGACTTACGTGTGGATGGAAGAAAACAAGGGTCCCTTAAACCTTGTCACCACCTTGAGTGTGTCCATTTGTTACAGTTTTCTCCGAGCACTTGCTGGATTGGCCTGCTCAGGAAGAGGCAACTAATGGAGCCAAGGAAAAAAGACTGAAAGGATCAGGAGGCTCATGGAGTGTTTGTCACCTCAGTCCAGGAATGTGTCCAGGTGCTGAAGGCTTCCTTTGTGAGCATCAGGATTAGTTGCCGGGTAATGCACTCACTTGATGGAGAGGCTGTGATTAAAAACCAGTAATGATAATTCTATTAAACTCCCTTGACTGTCAGTTGCTTGGTTCATTCACTTCATAATTTTAATAAATTATATGCATATGTTGATATAGGAGTATAACATACACATTTTATTTTTTTTAACATACACATTTTAAATAAGAAATTTAAACTGATGAACTAATAAATAGCATTTTTAATTCACTTTTCTCCCATATGACAAGCACATGTGAGGAGAAACCCTATAGAGGTTATTCTGAACAGCCTTAGGGTGCAGCCATTTCACATTGGGCAAGCCATGAAACCGGTCATTTTCTTGGCCTCTGGTAGTTTCCTCTTCTGTGTGTTGTGTGTACTAGTCGTTACCTGGCTGCTACTTTAGGGGAATGGTCAGCAGATGTCCAGAGTTGTCTGTAGCTCTCTCCACTTTGGCATTCCACTCTCGGGACTCATTCCTGGGCTCCTGGGACTAGTCACTCTACACCTCAGGGAGTCTGCTGGGCTCCTGCTGGCTTCCCCCTCAAGCCACAGCCCAGAAGCTTTCTCCAGGCAGTAAAATGGAGCAAGTCAGTGGTTCGCCTTGTGGGTTCACATCTCCCATGGGTCATTGTCTATTGCCTGTGTCTAGTGCCTTGAGGGGACTTGTTATGGGTTTTGTGTAGCTTTTCTTTCTTTTTTTTTTTTTTAACTATTTAGAAATTTAATAATTAATGTATAAATTTACTAGCTTTTACAACCATTGAAGAAATTCACTCTAGCAATAATAAATACATACAGGGGTGCCTGGGTGGCTCAGTGGGTTAAAGCCACTGCCTTCAGCTCGGGTCATGATCCCAGGGTCATGGGATCGAGCCCCATATCGGGCTCTCTGCTCTGCGGACAGCCTGCTTCCTCCTCTCTCTCTCTGCCTCTCTGCCTACTTGTGATCTCTGTCTGTCAAATAAATAAATAAAATCTTTTAAATAAATAAATACATACATACATACATACAAGTACTTAAGCTGACATGAAATTTCAACATATAAAGCACATAAGAATTTCTTACCACTGCTGTGCTGAGTATCCCTACCTATATTACAAACTGAATATAAAAATCTTAACAATAAATACAATGGCATCTTTCTGATTCGATATGATAATACCTGGCAGGCTACTTGATGAACAACCACGTAATTTCAGAGAGGCCACAAACTGTCAGAATAGCTATTTGTCTCTTTGGCTTTTTAAAGGTCAAGGTTGAATCAAAGGCAAATATAAATAATGAATATGAAGTTAAAACTGTATTTTGGTACATACCATAGCTGCACCAGACACACGCACACCGCACACATCCCACACATGCATACCCACACACACCCACATGTATCATATTGTCTCCTGGACTGAATGGCCCAAGCAGTAAAGCTGCACATACACCATTAGGTAGATAGATACAGATGGACAGATTGTCCTAGTTTCTCTTTTAGTAATTGAATTTTACTTTTTAAAATCAAAGCTATATGCATGCATAGTTTCATAACTCCAGTAAAGGTAACACAACTTTATGAAAAAGACTACACTTTCCACTACACCACAATGAAGCAGCTGTACCCTACAGTTCCTTTCCTCATTTTGGGGTCTACTTTCAACAATTTTGGCTGGGCCATGTGTCAAAGGGAATTCGGGATCTAACCAACATGTACCACTAGGAGCCATGAGGGTGTGTATGGACCTGGGTCCCGAGAGCTGGCTAAGATGCAGTTTGCATTCATGTAGGACTCCACTCTCCCATCATACTGTGGTCTGAGGAGATCTAGACCATCGGAACATCCCACAGAGTATCACGCTAAACCTACTGTATCTGTAGCATCATACTAATTAGGTCGGATAAAGAACTAGTGTATTGCACTCCAAAGATGGAAAATAATCACTAATAAACAGCAACCTGTTACAATAGTGAAATTTTTAGGGCTGCTGGTCTGCTTGAATGCTAAGATAGCTCCTTTGCAGTAAAGAACAAGTTTTGGCATCTCTACCAGTCATCAGTACTCCTCTACCAAGGAAGCACACCAACTTCTGCTTCTCTATGGGAATTCAGAACTTGGGAATGCTGCTCTAACTGATACTGGGTGCCTTAGAAGGCTGCCAGTTTTCAGTGGGATCCACAGCACATAAAGGCTCTAAATCAGGTACAAGCTGCAGTGTAATTCGCTTTGTTTCATGAGCCATTCAATCCAGGGGATTGTGTGGTATGAGTATCTGTGAGCCATGGAGTTGATGGCGAGCCCCAATGGGAAGATCACAAGGTAGTCTGACATAGACATCTGTAGCAAGGCCAGGAGATAAGCAGTAGAGAACCGTGTATCATCCAGAAATGGCTCTTGCATGCCAGTAGGCATTGGTAGAGTCTGAGCATCTCTTGGGACATCAGGTAACCCTGTAGCCAGTGTTGCCCATCACAAGCTGACTTGCACCAGACCCTTCAAGTCAGTCCATCGTAAGATGGAAGTGTTGCATCTGGGATGGATGACAAGGCCAGAGGAAATGAACAGGTGCACAGGCAGGTGGCCCAGACTCCTGTGTCATATTTATAACTCTTGCATCAGTGCCCTTCCCTCAGCTCACAATTTTGGCCACTTGAGAGTCTCTTCGCCTTGCTGATGAAGGACAGAAATGCGCAGCTAAATTCACTGATAGGTTTTCTTGGAATATGGGTGCGAACAGACTGCTGCCACCTGACAGCCCTCCTCAGAAGTGAGGGGAATCTTCCCAAAAGGCAAAATTGGCAATGTTTCTGGTTGTCCACTTTGTATAGAAAGAGAAGTGGCCTGAAGTAAGAATAGACCTTTATGACAAATGTCAGAGGTTGATGAGTTGATCAGGGGCCTGGAGTGGGAAAGATTAGATCAGGGACAAGGAAGCCAGGAGAAGAGGCAGCGGAGAAATCTCCAGGATTGGATACATGAGTAAAGATCTTTGTATTGCAGAACAGTGCCTACCAGAGACCTGAATCACGCAAGAGGAACTAAACAAGTAAAAAGAATTCACCAGTCAATTTTAGCAGTTGTAGTCATGAGCTGCCCCAATAGCATAATGGGCTCATGAATAAGATCAGGTTGAGGGATGCAGGTTAGCGAGATGCCAGCAGCATGGCCTCGACTCACCAAGGAGCCACCCCCTAGCATTCGGCACTAAGCCCTTGAAACAACACCCTCCCTCAAGGTAGCAAGTGGATTACACTGGACTTCTGTCTTCTGTCACAGAAGGGCAGTGATTCACCTTGACTAGAATCTTCCCATCTGCATGTATGAGTTTGCCTCTCCTGCCCACAGGGTGTTGGCCAGCATCACTATCCAAGAGTTTACAAGTGTTTGTTCCATCAGTATGATCCTACATAATATTGCCTCTGACCTAGGGATCCGATTTACAGCAAAGGTGTTTCACTGGACACATGGCCATGTGATTCGCCCGTCCTATCCCATCCTAGAAAATGCTGGCCTGGTGTAGAGGTGGAAAAACTTTTTTTTAAAAGAATTTTTATTTACTTGACAAAGAGAGCACAAGCAGGCAGAGTAGCAGGGAGAGGGAGAAACAGGCTCCCCGCCGAGCAAGGATCCTGATGTGGGACTCAATCCCAGGACCTTGGGAACATGACCTGAGCTGAAAGCAGTTGCTTATCCAACTGAGCCACTCAGGTGCACCTGAAAAAACCTTCTGAAACCAGACTAAGGCTTGGAGATAATGCCCAGTGAATGAGGTGCCATCTGCCAGGATGCAGTATACATTCTAAACACCTATTACACAGTGCCATGCCCCATATAGATAGAAAATGCACAGCTAGGAATGAAAAGGTAGAAATAGAATTCCTGCTGTGGTGGGCTAAATAATGCCCCCCAAATATGTCCATGTCCTGTATGTATGTTATCTTACATGGTAAAAGGGACTTTGCAGATGTGATTAAAAATCTCAAATTGGAAGGAGGGTATCCTGGGTTATCCAGGTTGGCCCCATAAAATCTCAGAGGTGCTTGGAAGAGGGAGGCAGTATGAGTAGGAGGAGGTGTGATGGCTGAGGCAGGACGCAGTAATGTAAGGAAGGGGCCATGAGCCAAGGAATGCAGGCAGCTTCTGGAAACTGAAAAAGGCAGGGAAATGGATTCTCCCCCAGAACGCTTCAGGAGGAACAGAATTGTTGACGCCTTGATTCTAGATTTCTGACCTCCATAACTGTGAGAGAATAAATTGAAATTGAAATTTTCACAGTACTGAATCTTCCATCGTGAAGCTTTTATTCTACACAGTTGGGTGCTGCTCTGAAATGAGAAGTGATTATTAGGAGCCTGGACTACAGGATCCCATCCAGGGGGAAGGGTCCTACCCTTCCCGTCTGTCAGTGGGCTACTATAGCTGTCTTCTTTGGGCTCCCTTCCTCGCCAGATGTTTTTAACTTGGTGTTACTTGTATTCTGCCTCTTAGTATCTTGGCCCTCAAATTATTCTTGACCATCACTTTACATAATTAACATATTTGAACCTATAACCTATTTACATTCTAACATAAATCACATACTATGAATGTGACGATCACATATAATAATCCAAAATAACAAACAATATCTTAACAGTAGTCCTGAGAGCCATACACTCCAGAACCATTGCAAAATGTTGTGTGTAGTGTTGTAAGGGTTCCCGTGAGGATATTCTCCTCAAATCTGTTCACCGTACTAATTACTGTTCCATACTATATATCATACTAAGTACTTAAAATATATTGTTTTAATTAGCATGAAAAATTACTTGCAGAGGTTCAGATAGGCTCTGGAATCAGAAAAACACCAGTTAAATCCTGGCTCTGCTGCTCTTATTTTCTGTATCTTTCCACAGGTTTGTTGTGATTAAACTCAACATGCTTACATGCTATGTATTTCATACTTTATCTGGCAATATTAACCATCTTTTTTCTTTTTCCCAGGTGAGGACACTGATGATTAGGGAGTTAAGTACTCTGTCTAGAGACAGAGCACTAGCAAGAGGCAGAAGTGGGCAAGTACTGCCAAGCACATAGTGCTCAGTGTCTGTTACATGAATGAATGAACCAGAGTCGTCGGATATACTCAATATTGATTCCAAATGCCACTATATTCTCTTGTTTCTGTAACTGAACAACAGACTCTTCCTATTCATTCGGCATTAACAAAACCAGAAGACTAGACTAGTTGTTGAATTTTGATGGACACATCTGAAATTTACTTTAATGAAATGAGAAAAACTATAAAATAATTTCAGGCCAGAAATTACTTTTTTTAAGTAATTTTTAAGTAATTCCCAAGGTCTGCGAAAAAGTTATGGAACATACTTATCCCTTTCTGGGCTATCAGTTCCTACCCTTCCTGCCAGCATCCCCTTCCATTTGAAGTGAATACCTAACACATTGGTGGGTGGGGGGGTGGGGGGTTCTAAGTACCTGTCTCCTGCTGCTTTCTCCCAGTAGGGAAGCTGCATGTACCTGCCCTCTGGTACAGCTAGGGGAAGGTACATGGTCCAATAAGCTCAACCAATTGCTTATCACTCTTGAAACTTGCAATCTTGAAAAATAATGAAAATAACCCTCTAATAAATTCCTCTTTTGCTTAAGACAACCCAGAATCAGTTGCAGCTCTTTGGAACAAAGACTTGGCAAATGCAAAGACCAACAGAAAATTTAAATATGTTTTTACACATCCTACTTCCAAAGGCTTTTTAGAACAACTAAAAGGCATTCAGCCATTAAAGCCAAATGAACAGATTGTTATTTTTACACACAGGTAATTTATGTATACGGAGTAAGTCTGCATGAATACACACACACACACCCTCCACACTGTTCTGAATGGATTCAATATAAATACATACCTGAGTTGTGCAACTTGAAGTTCAAGTCAGTGTAGAAACCAAGCAAAGATAAAATTCACTGAATTGCAGCTATTTCTATGAAAGCATATTTAACTTCCTTTTTTTTTTTTTTCCATGTGGTGGGTGCTAAAGAGGGATTTTGCTTTTTAGGAACTTAGCTTCTGTTCAGAAGATGACTAACACAGACATTTCCTGATACAGAACTGAGAAAACCTCTTGCAAAGCCAAGCAAACATAGCTAGTTTGTAAAAAACTATTTCTCTGAGATTTCCCCCATTGTTCCTCTGTTCCCATCATAGCATCTATTAAGTGGTATCGTAGTCACCAATTTTTTGGTAGTACAGGATATTTCTTGGTAGTATAGGAAGGGCATCCCTTCATCTTTACTTGCACATGATTATTTCTCCTAACTTAAATGGACCCATAAAATTTAGTCAGGCAGGGACGCCTGGGTAGCTCAGTTAAGCATCCAATTCTTGATTTTGGGTCTGGGTCATGGGAACTCAGGGTCATGGGATCGAGCCCTGTGTCAGGCCTCCTTGCTGGGCACGTAGCCTGTTTAAGATTCTCTTTCTCCCTCTCCCTCTGCCCCTCTCTTTCTCTCGCTTAAAAACAAAACAAAAAACACCACATAAGTGGGCAACCTGAGAAGCTCAGACATGATGAAACTGAATTTAGAATATAGACTTAAGAGATGCCAAATGTAAAGCAGAAGAGTGCATCCCTGGCGTAGGTAAAATCTTCTGAAAGCTTATGTTTTATTTTTAAAATTCCTAAGCTTTCTAAAAGCCTCAGTAATATACATTTAATTTTAAGATAGTATTTTAAAGTACTTTGCCAGGATCTTATTAAACCATCATTTTGTAGATACGGAAAGTCAGATGAGAATTTGAAGTCATGTAAGATAAGAATGGCCATACCACCACTCCTGAGAGCTCTGGGCCCAAATGGGAATTAGTTTGAATTAGAAATTCTTACACTAATGGTTGGTTAAGCATTTGCCTTCAGTTTGGGTTGTGGTCCCAGGGTCCTGAAATTGAGCCCCACCTTAAGGTTTCTGCTCAGCAGGGAGTCTTCTCCCTCTGCCCCACACCACCCCCACACCTGCTCATACTTTCTCTCTCTCAAATAAATAAAATCTTAAAAAAAAATTCTATACTAAAATAATTTGTGCATCAAATTAAGATGACAAACTATTAAAAACAATAAGGGTTGAAGCATTGTTACAGGATTTTTATTGACTATTTACTATATTTAACTTTTTGAATAAAAATTAGAGGAAAACCCGTGAATTATTTTATCCTTCATTTTGCATTACCATAATATAATGGTACCACACTCCTGTTTTAAGATTAATCCTTGTAGACTCTTTTCTAACAACTTCTCTCTTTTTGTTTTAAATTGCAGTCAAGGCAGAATAACAGGTGAGTTGAGAAGCTAATTTATGTCTCTGAGGTTTTCTATATAAACCTTAATAGTCCTCTCATCTTACCAAGTTTGCTTTCCTTTGGGAATTTAGTCAGAACCACGAGTTTATTCCCCAGATGTGCAATTTGGGAAAATTAACCTGGCAGAGGCAAACAGACTAGATAAGAAAAGTGATCATAATAATCATAATGAGGATATTGTAGTTAATCAGGCAAGCTACAGTTGGATCTTGGGTTAGGATAGTGGCAGTGACAATAGAAAGGAGACAAATACAAGAGACTGTGAGGAAAGAATGGATACAATGTGGTAGCCGACTGGCTGTGGGTGAGAAGAAGGAATCAAAGATGCCTGAAGTTCTAAGCTTCAGATAGTCCTGCGTTCTAATCCCGAGTTTGACTTACTAGCCAGTAACTACTGAAACAGTTTACTACTTAAACACATGGTTGGTGATTTTGATAACCCATCTAAGCCCCAGTTTCCTCCTCTCTAAAACAGAGATAATAATACCTACCCAAAGGAGGCTGATAGCAAAGACTGAAGGAAAATGTATGGTGCCTAGTACAAAGTAAGCACTAGATAGAAGCCAGTAACAGCAAAAGGTTAAAGACGGGAGACTGGAGTAAGGAGTTAGGGTGTTAGTCAGTCATCCTACCACACATAACTACACCCAGAGAAAGGGGTGTTGACGTTTGGTAATCATCCCCTCTGGAGGGTTTTTAATTAATAGAGGATAATCACTCCTATAGATAAATCCCTGATACGAATGGATAGCAAAGCGCAGTTTGGGCTAGGAGCCCAAATGAGTGAGGTTTTCTTCCTGTTTTCTCTCTCAAGATGGCTGGGTTGGTAAAGTAAAGCCAAAAAAAAAAAAATCTTGTAGAGATTTGTAAAGAATTGACAAAAGAAAAAGGGGTTTAGGCTTTCAGGGGTGGCAAACTTGTGGCAAGGTAAACATATGGGGGAACTAATGGAAAATAAGGCTTCCTTTAGTAAGGTTTGTGGGTGATTGAGAGTTGCCTTCTTGGTAAGGGAGAGGGAGACACCTTTACAAATGGAAGTTTACACCCTGCTCTTTAAACAAATGGTGGCAATGAGGAGGGCAGGCAGGGATCTTAAAAAAATGTTTAAGCTTCTACTGCTGTTTCTCAACTATCTTCCGCTCAAAAATAATCTTATGTCAAAGTGGCATATTTTAGGGTGGCATATTCTGATCCCCTACAAAAATTTAATTATGGCTTCTTCCCGGAGAAGGAAAGAAGGGACTTCCTGGATGCGCTTACCTCAAAGCCTAGAAACAAAGAGGCCTGGGTTCTTGCCCTTAAGTCACAGTGGCCCTTAACATTGGCAAAATGCAGCCGATGAGTGCCCTCAGTTCTGTCCAATCGGGTAGAAGTAGGAAAGGTGATGTGCAAAGAGATGAGAGGGATGCTATTCTTGGCAGCGGCCACCACACCTAGCCCAGTGCCACGTAGCGCGAACGCCGCAGAAAGCGCGCTCAGCAACGCTCCAGCGGGACCCCAGGCGGCCTCGCAGATCTTTCCCCTGGAATGTCGGCCATCTCCCAGACCCCGCCTCCGGGTGCGGTTGGAGTAGGTCTGGCGGGCGGCGCCCTTTTCTCCTCCTCCCAAGAAGCTCTGAACCACGTTTATGGGCTGTTTAATGGACTATAATAAAATCATTCCCGCCCACGAAAGGAGTCCCGCGCCCAGCCGACGCTTACACCGCCTCCGGCAAGGAAGCCACTCCGTCAAGGGGGCGCTGCTACCGGAGAGCGCCTGCGCCGTAGGGTGGCGCCAAAGCCGCGAAGGTGGGCGGAAACCATAGCAACACTGCGAGACGATTGCTACACCGTGCGTGATGACGTTGGAGGGAGCGCCCCAAGCGCCGGATTATGATGCAATCAGCGGCGCGGGCTCCGCGGTCTCGCGTGACCGCGGGCGCAGCCTCCGGGCCTCCAAACAGCAGCAACGGCAGAGGCAGGCGGGCGAGGTCAAGATGGTGGCTCCGCGGGCGGGGGAGGTGTTGGAGGGAGGAGGAGCCAGACCTTAGCCGACCGGAAACACCGACACCCAGAGGCCTCCCGGGAGCCGCCGTCGCTGCCTCAGCCGCCGCCGCCTCCGCCGCCTGCTCCAGCTCGGGAGACGCGAGCGGGCGGCGGGGCGGGCCGTAAGGGAGCAGAGGAGGGAGGGCGGGGGCGGAGTCGCCCGCCTGAGCCCCCGCCCCTGGCCGCGGTCCCGGGCCCTGCCCCGCGCGGCCCTGCCCTGCTCGCCCAGCCCCGGTGTGGCAGCGGCTCATGGCGGCGGTGGGGCCCCCGCAGCAGCAGGTGCGGATGGCCCATCAGCAGGTCTGGGCGGCGCTCGAGGTGGCGCTCCGGGTGCCCTGCCTCTACATCATCGACGCCATCTTCAACTCCTACTACGATTCCAGCCAAAGCCGGTTCTGCATCGGGCTCCAGATCTTCCTCCGGCTCCTTGGTAAGGAAGGGGAGAGGAGTAGCTTGCGTCCCGGGACGGCTTTGAGGGCCGAAACGTGCTGCAGGGAGCGGGCACCGCGCGCAAGCTGTGGGTAGTGTGTGTGTTTGAGAACCGGTTTCTTCGCCAATAGGGGAGTCTCTGCAGGTTGGGAGGGGGGAAGAGATGACACTTGTTTCAGAGTTGACAGCGGAGCGGTCCTCCTAAAGAGTCAGCCTTCTGTTCATTTTTGCACCTGAGGCTGGGGAGAAGGCATGGATGTGTGAGCATGCGGTGCTGTTTCTCTTGGGGAATGAGTGCTGGCTTGTCGCGTCTTATGCGACAGCCTTAGAAAAACAGCAACTGTTTACCCTGATCTCGCCGTGTGACCTTGGACTTGAAGTGCCAAAGCCCCTTTCCAAAATGCACAGTACTCTATGTTGTCCCTTCTCTGTCCACGAGGTCCACATGATCGTGAAGTGTCTGCAGTAAATGACATCCAAAAGAGACAGGGTTTTGAATGTCAGACCTTGAAACCATTACTAAAAATGCTCATGAAGAAGGCGATACTTGGAACGAGTCCTAAAATTTTCCATGAATAGAGAGGTATTGAAAATGGTTATAGAAACGTGGCTAGAAAGTGATGAGACTTTTCCTAAAGAGTCTTCTGAAAATCAGCGTCTTTGTTGTATATGAATGGAGTGTTAAAAATATCTTATGTTTCACTCCCAGTCTTCACTTGCATTACCAGAGTGAGAAGCATTTATGCATAAAAGACTTTTTTAAAGTAATTGAAACTTGACAAATTTTGTTAATGAGGTAATTCTTGTGATTAGTTTTTCGTAGGCTTGTGATTTTGAAGTGTTGCTGAGGAAGGGTAGATGATGAGATCCTTACCAAGCCCTTCTGAATTAGGAGCCATCTGTTGCTTCTTTATCCCTCCCCCCCCCAAAAAAAAGTTGAGTTTTGTTATTGGCAATAACATTTTACATTTGTTTGGTACTTCACTTTTGTAAAGCATTTTCACTAACATAAACTTGAAATTAGTGTCCTTAGACGTGGATTGTGTTATTCTCATTTTTTAAATGAGGAAACTGAGGGGCATAGAGGTTTAGTGTGTTTTGCTTTTGATATACAGCAATTAAGTGGTTGTCAGAGCCTAGGCTTAAAAATCTTCTGACATTAATGTGATTCACTTTCCTCCATACAGCTGCTGTCCAGATACAGAATGAGATATAGTGATCATATGCTAGGTCTTTAACAGATGTGAAAGTGATGTTCTTTAGCGCAAGACTTCTCAGTTACCCACCAGCCACTTAAATCTCAGTTGCTCCTTCTTATCACTGCAAAAGTGTGATGCCCTCATCATTTGTGGGAGCTGTGTGACTTCACAGCCTATGCAAATATGGAATCATGTTCTACATCTGAAACTACTATGTTATGTGTCAGTTATACCTCAGCTTAAAGAGAAAGCATTCACTAGTTTTCATCTTTCATACTTAACGTATTTTGCTTAATTCTGGTAGTCATGGGGAAGAGTGATTTTAGTTAAATGTTAAAGTAAAATTAATAAGGGGGACCTGTTGGGAAGACATTTTATTTCTGCCAATTAGAAACCACTCATCATGACCATAAATTAACAGGCCGTTCCTTATCTCAGTATAGTTACTTAGGGGTTCCAGCTGAGCCTGACCAACTGCCAGCCCTCTTTCCCCGCCATGCCTGCCCACATTTGTTGACAATATATGCATGCAGGCAAAATCTATGCCAATTCTTGGTATGGAGAGAAATGGAGACAAATTATCATTTCTGTTCCTCAACTCCACAGGTTGGGAGAGAGCTTGCTCTTAGAGAGACAAGAGAAGCTAACAGACTTCTAGGAAACTACCAATTTGGGGATAACTGAAGTGCTGCTTTGCCAAGTAACCGAATACAACATAGAGGGGGTGGGGGGATGACTTTCCTTGCTTCTCTCTCTTTTTTTTTTTTTTTTCCTTGCTTCTCTTTTGAGAGGAGGTCATGATGGAGCCAAAAAAGAAGGAGAACAACAACAACAAACAGCTGTATTTGAGAGGATTCATGGATTTATTGGCAAATAGTGTAGCCACGGCCTCGAATGTTCTTGAAATGTTCTTTTGGCCTGTGACTGTGTATCCTCTGACAATCCCTTTGTGACCACCTGCTTTAATGCAGTGCTCTCAGAGTTGAGCTTTAGGTTAAGGAGCTTTAAGGAAAAGGGAGTATTTTCCTTAATTAAATCATCTGTAGTTTAAGAACACTTAACAGTAATTTTGGCATTTGTTTTATTTTTTTTTTGTAGTAAATCATGGAAGTTTGTATTCAACAATTACAGTAGAATATGACCACAAGCAAGTTATTTAACCGCTCTGTACCTCTCTTTTCTTACCTTTACATTTTTAAAGATGGGCAATAATGGTGTCTCATAAGGTGTTAAGGATAATAACTGAGTTAGGATGTAAGCTCTTAGAATAGTACCTGGGACCTAGTAAGGATACTAAGTGTTAGCTCTTAATAAGCTTGATAACTTTAAAAAAACATTTCTAGGGGCGCCTGGGTGGCTCAGTGGGTTAAAGCCTCTGCCTTCGGCTCAGGTCATGATCCCAGGGTCCTGGTATCGAGCCCCACATCGGGCTCTTTGCTCTGCATGGGGCCTGCTTCCTCCTCTCTCTCTGCCTGCCTCTCTGCCTACTTGTGATCTCTGTCTGTCAAATAAATAAATAAAATCTTTAAAAAAAATTCTATACTTTTATTAAAACCACACTGGTACAGATATTTTGGTCTAATGAAAGCTTCAGCATAATTTTGGTACTTTGTTCCCAGAATTTTTATTCACACTTTGTGAGAAATAAATATTTTCCAAATCTATTACCTGGACTGCCCCT
Source organism: Taxidea taxus jeffersonii (assembly GCA_003697995.1). Lineage (NCBI taxonomy): Eukaryota > Metazoa > Chordata > Mammalia > Carnivora > Mustelidae > Taxidea > Taxidea taxus. The sequence continues at coordinate 173,064 of ML105838.1, forward strand.
TACATTATATCAGTGTAGTTTGCTAATTTTTCACAATTGTGAGAATGATAAAATTATTTTTCTTTTTTAAGATTTATTTACTTATTTTAGAGAGAGAGCACAAGTGGGAGAGGGAGAAAGATCCCAGGTAGACTCCCCACTGAGTGTGAGCCTGACACAGGGCTTGATTTCACAACCCTGAGATCATGACCTGAGCTGAAACCAAGAGTCCGACACTTAACAGACTGCACCACCCAGGGGCCCCGAGAATGATAAAATTCTTAAAAACTGGTTTTGATGCTAAAAATTCACCCTGAGTAAAAACAAATGTCTTCAATGTTTGAGGTCCGTTCA
>ML105839.1:2187-60905 GCA_003697995.1 Taxidea taxus jeffersonii
TTACTTTGTTATATGCTGTTTTACTCATTTAATGACTCTTTTTCTGTTTTAGTTTGTATGTGAAAATGAAATATTGGGTGTATTGATTTGTGTTGATAAACCTTGATAAACTCTTAGTAATTCTTCAAAATTCATCTTTTGCCCTTCTGAATTCTTTACATGCAAAATCATATCTCCCTCTTTCATAATGATTATAGATATATACCTTTTTCCTTTTTTTTGCATTAAAATTTTGGCTGAGTGTTAAAAAAAGTGATCATAGTGAATCTCTTTACCTTCTTCTCAATTTCAGAGGGAAAGTATTGATTTATTTATTGATTGATTAAGTACAAAATGGTGACTCAATATGTCTCTGTTGTGAAAATAACCACAATTAGGTTAATTAATATGCCATCACCTCATTTAATAGCTCATTATTAAGTATGATAGTGACTGCCATTTTTTGGGTAGATATCATTATTAGTTTCACTCAGGTGACTTCTATTTTTAGTTTACCAATAAAGTATATTTCTTTTTAAATGTATAAATTTAAGTTCATGAAAGATATTAGACTTTAATTTTCCTAGTTGATATTGCTTACTGATTTTTTTTTGTCAAAGTTTTACTGTCCTCATAAAATGGGTTGGAAAGTATAACATGTATTTTATTCTAAGTTTTCATGTACTATTAGAATTTTTTTTCTTTGGCGTTCAGTGAAATTCAATAGTAAAGAGAAGAAAATTTGAAATATTTTTTTCTCATGCAATTTATCTCCCATTGTTCTGTTCAGACTTGCTATTTTTTTACAAATAGTTTTGGTAGTGGTAGTAATTAAAATATATTGGACTACATTAGTTAATTTGTCACAGCTATTTAAGAGCAAAATATCAAAATCTCAATATTTAATAAATTGCAATTTAATTTCATTTTTGTGTAAAATTGTAAGTGCACATCATTTGTTGTGAGGTGTTTGTTTTCTACTCAGTGACTTTGCAACCCAGGCCCCTTTTCCTATGGCTTTGCCACCTACAATGCATGAAGCTGGAAGGTTTGAGACCATAAAAGATTGAGCATAGAAACTTTATGAGATTAACCTGGAAATGAAACATTTTCATTTCATTCATTCATATTAAATTTACTGAGACTCAGTCACATAGCCCTTCTACACTGCATGTCTGGTCTAGTTGTTTGTCAAGAAAAAGAGATTGATTAGGAAGATAAGCTAATAGTCATTGGCACAGTATATTGTTTCTAGTAATTTGCCTATTTATTTTATATATTCAATATTTCCTGAAAGTATTCATAATTTAACTGAATCATGTTGCTAATTATATGAGTTGCATAGTTATTTCAACTTTTCAAAAAATTCTATTCATTATTTGTGTCATATTGTTTTGTGTGTCTTGGTCAATACCACCAGACTATTAGCAGTGTGTTTCCCTTTTGAAAGCACTAACTCTTGGCTTTGTTGACCCATCTAATAAATATCTATGTGTGCAATTGATTTCTGCTCTTCCTGTTTTTTGTTAGCTGTTTTCTTTCATGCTTCGTGTGTGTGCATGTGAGCATGTGTGTGTTAGTATTTATTAATACTGGTCCCTTACATTTGATATTCAAGTCTGCTCTTACAACTTTTTAACCTGAAAAAAATCTAATTGAACATTATTTAATTTGTCAGTAAACTAACTAATTTGCCTATCTTTTTGTTTCTTAGCTATTCAATTCCGACCGAGAATGTTAATATCTCTTTTCTATCAGCACATTTTGGAAGCCATACAACCCAATTTCCCAACTAAGAAAATACTTAATGTGATGATTTTTATAATGTATACAGCTATGAGAGTGAGACTGCAGGAAGGAACAGATCCAAACAGTTGGTATTCTCTGAAAGTTTACAATAACTAGTGTTGTCTATAGGGTCTCTATGCTCTGATTTACAGTGATGTCTATCCCCAAATACCTCAGCACATATTACAGGGTAGGTAAAATTGGTTCCTGTATCAAAGGCTATACTTACTTTCCTGGGAAAAATTACCATACTTGAATACCTCGGACTTAGTTTTAGATGTCTGTTGCTCTTAAATATTTGAATTCTATTCAGTGTTTGAGATAAGGCCACTCATAGAAAAATGTGATGGATAATTACTATTCAATAAATCTTTGACCATTCCCTTCTCAAGATTCCAAATTCCACGATCTTACATTCTGTTTGGATACTACAAATCTTACTTCTATTGTACACTTCCTAAAAAAATAATGATTTGTATATCCCATGAACATTTTGACACACCAGCGTTTCTTAGGCAAATCACTTAACCCTGGATGCCATCCCATCTCAGATCTTACTCCATAGATTAATAAATCCAAATCATTGCCTATAGTCTCCTATGTCGTGAATCCATAGACGATTCAAAGACAGATTTTCTTTTTACACTCAGCTGAAAGTTTGTACAGGTGGAGAGTATAGAGGATGTGAGATGAACAAGAGAAAGGAGAAAAGAGAACACTCAAGTTCGAAAGATAAGTGAAAACATGTGTGAGTGGCAGATTGGTGTAGGAGGCAACTAAGAGGTGTAATTATCTTGGTAGTAGATTAAATGCAGTGCTTAGGCTTTAAGTTTATCTACCATGTGTTTACACATGTATTTCTAGCCCCTATAAAAGAACTTTGAGTAGAATGAACAGACACAAATCATACAATTAGATACATATGCAATTTAATTGTCCATAATTTCTGAGTTTCACAATGTTTGCAAGTCCTTCAATTTGGGACACAAATGTAGGGTGCACAATGCTTGCCTTCATGAAGCTCATGGAAAAATAAATGAATAGATCTGAATATGATAAAGCTATCACAGAAATAATAGTACGTATGTAAGTGGGCAAAGAGAAGAACATGTGATCTGGTCATATTGTATAGTGGGTGAATTGGAATTTTCCTTCAGAAGAATCTGTTTATGTGAATACTGTAGAATAAACAAGATTCCCTAGGTATACATGCTAGCAGAGATCAGTGATGTGTAGCAACTGATCTGTTCTGGGGAAATAATATGTGCAAAGACAAGAAGATCTGAAAGGACATGATGTAATAAAACAAATTTAAGTAGCGTGAAGTGAAACTGGAAAGGGTCTTTACACTTGATCTTAGCCAAAAGGCCGAGAAGCGATTGGAAAGCGTCTTTTATGACACTTTAAGGTTTTAGTAATTAGATTGAATGAGGTCAAACTGCTTATAAGAAAATATAAACAATATGGACATAGCAAAGGAGAAATATGAATGATGGAATAGAGAAGAAAGAGCGTGAAGATAAATTTTAAGAATACTATTGCAGTGCTTTTTTTTTTTTAAGATTTTATTTGTTTATTTATTTGGCAGAGAGAGAGAGAGAGATATCACAAGTAGGCAGAGAGGCAGGCAGAGAGAGAGGGGGATGCAGGCTTCCTGCTGAGCAGAGAGTCCAATACAGGGCTCAATTCCAGGACCCTGAGATCATTACCCCAGCCAAAGGCAGGGGCTTAACATACTGAGCCACTCAGGTGCCCCAATTGTGGTGCTTTTTGACTAATGGGATGAGGAGCAATGAAGGAAAGGGAAAGATATCTTATCCTCTAGAGCATGGAATCTTGAGTGATTCCCAGATTTCAGGTATGATTGGCTAGACAATTGATCCAGAAGTAGGACAGAAGATGGTGTAGGGGCTGCCAAAAGGAGGATGAGAGTTTAATGTTAGCCTGTATAATTGTAGATATATATATATGTGACACCTAAGTGAAACTCCCTGACATAGATGCTCAAGAGAATGACCTGGTGTCATCAGACTCTGGTGTTATCTGAACACGATGATATAAGTGACAAGGCCAACCAAGATTTAGGAGGAGTAAGAAATGTGTGGGTCTGTATGGTCATCTCTAAGGATGGAATGTGAAAAAAAGCAATCATTATGTGGGAAGGCCAGGAAAAAGAACATTAAAAAAAGACTGAAAAGTAGTGAAAAGAGGGATTGGAGGAAAATTAAATTTTTTGCTTAGAACCCAAGGGAAGTGAACTTCAAAATGTAGGATGTACAGAATAATGCCACAGAAAGAAACATAAAGTACATTATGGTCTATGATGTATCATATAGATCTATCCTCAGAACAATCATTAGAGATCTAGTGAAGTGTAGTACTTGTGACAGGCCATTATCAGAAATGTAAATGGAGGAAGAGTAAATGAGAAATTGGGAAGTGGAAAATATAATCATAATCTAGCCTTTCCACTAAGAGTAGGCTGAAAGTAAAGGACAGGTTGGACAGAAGGAGAGGTTTTAAATGGTGGAAGAAAATTCTTATTTCAAAGATGAAGAAAAAGAAGTAAATATCTAATAAAGTGTCAAATAAGTATAAAAAACTATGCAAAACAACTTAAGCTGATTGATTTTAAAAATTATAAAGCAATCAACAATTGTTGAATTTAAAAATAGAAATGATTTATGTTGGTAGGGTGAGGCCAGTTTATGGATGGCATTGAAAATCAGCAAGAGATTAGACCTGATCTCCTTTTTGGGAAAAAAAGTAAGGTTGGATGTTACTCGTACCTCTCCAGATGGTTATCTTCTCTCTTTGGCAAATGCTCAAGAGAGAAAACTAAGCTGTTATAATTTTAAAAATCTATTCCAGTATTTTGAATATCATTGTCTAACAACTTACCAACATTCAATCTGATTGTATTAACAGCAAAATTAGACACTAGATGCTCAGTGGCTACATTATAATAGCTTCTGGTATGTATACTAGCTACCTATAAACTACTTTATGTCTTTTGACAATGTGAAAATTATCCTTAATTTTATCTCATCAGGTCATCCTCATCCAGGAAAAAACAAATAAAAATTATTAATTTGATTGCACCTTTTAGTTTCACAGAAGAGACATGAGAAGACATTTAACATATCGGGAGGTGAATACTGTCTTTTTATCCCAATTTTTGTTTTGCCATTGTTTCACCACTAATGCCATTCATGAGAACTCAGCCTTCATCATCTCATCTAATCTTCGTCATTTTCTAGTAAAGGCCCATCTCTTAATACCTCACATTGGGAGATAGGGTTTCAACATGTGAATTTGAGAGGAACACAAATATTCTGTCTATAAAAAACCTTCAAATTTGTTTAAATTTTGTAAAACAAAAACATTTTGAAATCATTAAGGAGAGGTGAACTCAAAATACTCAACTCATTTTGAGAATAAATATTCCTGAGCTTTTTTTCTAAGACACCTGTGGCAGCCTGGCTGCATGAGTGTGTCACTCCTTAACACAAACACAATAATGCGGGTTAAGAATAAATGGAAGGGGTAATATGCACACATCACCAGCAACAAAGTTACAACAGTGTTGGGATTTACTCTAAGGACGCCTCTCACCACCACTCCATGGTTCCCTGTAAGGGATGCCTGTTTCCACAGGCTTAGGACTCAAGACAGTTTATGCTTAAAATGCATCAGTACAAACTTAAGAAGATCAGATGATGACAATCAGTGCAGGGTAAAATAGCTTTTAGTCTTCCAAGTAACTTTTATATTGCGTTTTTTGTAGAAATTTCCATTTTGAATTAACTGTCTCTTTAACAGGTTTTTTTTTTCTGTTACTATTTTCTAATTATATAATTTGTGACCATTGAATAAGTTTTTCTAGCTAGATCAACAGAATTAAACAGAACAAAGATTTGCAGAGGAAAAGATTCTTAGACTTTTTGCAGTCCTTAATTGATATTTTAAAAACAAAGTATCTAAAAAAAAGTCTATGTGTCTGAGTCCTATTTCAATTACCTTGAGCTGGTATTATTTGTCCCCTTTTGCTGAGTTACCCAGTTTGATTTTAGTGTGACCCCCTATACACTGGTGCCCACAGTACTTCAAATGCTATATTTTGCAACTATTACTTGTCAGGGTGAGAATTTTTTGACAGAGAATAGAATAATGGACATAGTTGTGCCTCTTTTCTACAGCGATATGGAACAATGCATTTTTAAAGCAATTCTAGCTGTATTTTAGACCTAGATACATGTGATCTTGGTTTCCTGCCTATGAATGCCAAATATGTTTCTATGTGTTCTCACTCATACTATTATATTGTTGCTGTGTTTCGTTGTTGTTGTTGTTGTTGTTGTTGTTGTTTTTAGCTGTCATCATATCTGCCCCGACAACTGTGAGACTAAGTTCACATTTCTCTGCAGTCTGACTCAGTCCCATCCTGCTAGAGATTACTGGGTGTTCATGTTGTGACTATGAACCAGTCTCAACCCTGTTTACACAGGATTCTGTTTCAGTGGTTGCTTGAATGCCTTTCCTGTTCCTTCTGCTTTTAAATCCCTGATTCCAACCCAGCAACATAGAGAGCTAACTATGGAGACACATTCCTAATTTTTAATGTTGCACAAGGTAGGCTTATTTTTTGCATGTGATTTTTACCCTGCCTTTTTTGTTTTGTTTTTAAGACCATTTGCATTAAAACTCTGCCCTTCATTCTTAAATGCCCATCTGTTCCTGCTGTTTATTTCTAGACTTAAATAGTGAGTGACATCATTATAATTTCTATGGCAACCAACTGCATTGACATTAAAAGATGATACAGCCTTCAGATCGTATAAAAACAGCAGAAGCTTGTGAACTGTTAAAAACAATGTCTTCTGTTCATGCAAATGTCTTTAATAAAAAAGGAAGGATTTGTTGAAACTCTTTGAAGGCATATATACTTTAAGGCTCCAAAATTCTGATGAGCCCAAATACTTTAGGTACTATATATTCTTGTTTTCAACTTTAATATTTTTATGGATTCTATACAACACTCCATTTTTCTAATTTTGGAATGAGAAATCATGAAAGGATAAAAGAGTATTTATAAAAATGTCACTGTAAAATTCTAGTATAATAGCTCATGGGTTTACTCAAATATCCTCTAAGCCTTAAAATCTAAGATCATATAGAGCTAGGCCTTTATAATTATGCCAGAAATTAAGATTGTGCCAGCAGGAAGTATCAGGAACCTACCAGAATAAAATAAGCTCTGAAACTGAGAGGATAGAGATGTAGAAGCAGGTGGTCAGAGATACACTCAGTCAGTTTTATGGTGTGTTTAGGTCATAGTCAAGGCCAGTGTGTGTGTGTGTGTATGTGTGTGTGTGTGTATACAAGAAAGAGACAATATATTGTACAACATGATGAATAATCTAAATAAGAATGTTGGCATATTGGGATGGAAGCTATGATGTACCACACAGATCATCCACCCAGGCATACATCCCTGAGCTGCTGAGAATGTTGGCAGATGACCACTCTCAAATGATAAGCTTTCCAAAAATTACCTTCAGCCAAATAAAGCTGTCACATCCAACTCACCCTGTACCCCATGTTAAACCTGCATTCTGTGGCAGAAATATAGAGTCCATTCTATATGGAAGAATGTAGAGGCCCAGCTACCTTTCTGCAGGGTTGGCCATTTCCAAAGGCAGGCCTAGCTCCAGATTTCCCTGAAAGGAAACTGAGACTTTTGTGCTATGACTGTTTCACAGTTTAATTTCTCTTTCTGCCTAATCATATGTCCTTCATCTTCCTATAGGTGATGATTACTAGGGTACTTCTAATAATTTCCTGCATACAAATCTCTGTATCAGAGTTTAATCCTTGGAAATTTACCCCAAGATACTTGATAATCTGAAGTAGTCCAAAGAAGAGGACTCTAAAATTAGATTTTTGAGGTTGATCATCTAATTGCTAACTGGCAATAAAAAGACCAACACAGCTGGTAAGTGGCGATTATCCCTGTAGTGATCTTGTTGGAGAACAAGTGGAAGAGAATGCATTGGTGGGAGCAACACCACAGTCATTTGAGAAGTTCAGAGGAAGTCTTTATTGTAGGACTGTGGAATTGGTTGGCTGTTGCTGGGTCAGTGGACCTACTGGAGAAAGAAAATGAAAGGCTGAGGATGTGAAATTAAAGCTAAATCTGAAAGCAAGAGGTCTTTTTTGGCAACACAAAGAGTCTCATCTTCTGCAGCTAGGAAGCACAAGAAATTGAAAGCCAGGAACTTAATTATAAGGATAGCAAAGCTCTGGAGGAGGTTGAATTCTCAACTTCATCAAGTTGGCCACACAAAGATTAAGGCCCTGATTAGGAAGGAATGATATCCTTGGGAAAGGCATGGAGACACTGGAAAACCTTAAGTTCCCATATCCTTGTGATCTGTGCAGGTGGGCAGGAGTGCCCAGCATTTTTTTTTTTTTTAAGATTTATTTATTTTTTTGAAAGAGAGAGAGAACACGGGTGAGTTTGGGGAGGGGCAGAGGGAGAGAATCTTTCAAGTAGACTCCACACTGAGCACACAGCCTAACTCAGGGCTCGATCCCACAACCCATGCAATCATGACCTGAGCGGAAACCAAGCACTGTATACCTAACCACCTGAGCCACTAGGCCACTCCCAACCCCCACTACTTTCTTTTAAAGAACTCCCTTCTTTGAAGGAAATGTTTCCAGAGCTTTTGCCTTGTAAGAAATAAGAACCCCATACCCAATCTATTTTCACTTCCCCCCCAGGACATCATTAGAGTTAATTGACCTTACAGTCTTGCTAGGGAAATGCCAGACCTGTTAAGAGAGAAAAGGGACTATACTTCAAAGGACTTGTAGGAACTAACCAACTGGTTAGTAAGAACTAATCAATATGTACCAACAGGAGCCTGAAGAGTATGTAGTGGACTGGATTCTGAAGTGCTGGATCATGAAGGAGAAAATATAAACGTATAGCAGGAGGAGTTTATTGATATGGGCTTACTCTTCTTGTTACAGGTATTAACACTATGGTAAGACCCCTGCCCCCCACGAAACTTCTTACATGTTACTAGAATGATCTTTGAAAACCTGAAGAATATGATGAGAGTTATGTAGAAATAGAAGTATCTTGGTAAACAGGGAAAGAAAAGATCAAAGGATTCAGAGAAGGGGATGGACATTTTAAGTAAGTTCTGAACACCCACCAGCTGACTATGTTCCCTGGATGCTGAGAGTGGTCTGAAGACAAGGTATATTTCAAAGTAGTAGGCACTCTACTGGAGAAAGAGGCAACAGCATCACAGAGAAACTTGGTGTTTCTCTGCAAGTCAGAGCTAAGAGTAGATGATGCTGTTACAGAACTGGGGTTCCAGATAGCAAAGGAGATGAAAAGTTCCCAAAATATTATAGAGTAGTCAGGTGCTTATTTATTAAAAGCAAAGGTGTTGGAGCATAATTAATATAATGAGTGCTAAATTATAGCAGCAAGATTATAATGACAATTCCACCTTGGGAATATAGATTCAACACATTTTTTTTCTGAGTGATATGGAAGGCTGCCAGCTTTTAGTGAGTCTAAGAGCAAGAAAGAGCCCTATAGCAGATGGAAGTCATTTGAATTATGCCTAGTCAATAACAGCTACTGGATTGCTACTGAGTTTTGGGAGAGGAAAAGCATCTGACTATGGGTCATCAGGTGGATATGCAGCTGGAAATCTTCCATGGCTTAGATTCTGTTAGACTTACCAAGTTTACTGCCCAGTAGCAATCCATCTTAAGACAGAAGTGACATGCCCAGGATTGAAAATCAGAATGTACTCTCCTTCCCCTAGCTCACAGTTATGGCCAGATGGGGGTGTGGGTGTCCATTATGACCAATGAATTGAGGAGGAAATAGGTCACCCTTGGTTAGGAGATGGTTTGACTCAGTGATGACAAACTAAAAATAGAAGCATACTGATCTATAGTCCATTTATGTATGGCGCTGAAGAGTAATGGCTAGAGACAATGATCAGATTGACATTGACATTAACAGAGAGACAGTGGTCAGATCTTTAGGTAGGTAATATTCCTTGGCATCTACTTTTTGTTAAGAGGAGTGACCAGAGCTAAGAATACATACTTGCAGGGTCATGAATTATTCAGCTGGTTTATTTGAGTCCTGGAACCAAATGTAAGACTAGGAACAAAGAAATCTAGAGAAAAGACACAAAGACAGGCTTCATAAACTTTGATGATCTTTGTATTGCATGTCAATTAAGAACAACCATGGAAGAGGCACAAAACTACCACAAAAACAGAACGAATCTACCAGCCAGCCTTTCTTATCAGTGTTCAATACTGGCGGAATTACATCAGGAGAGGAGAAACCGAGATAGCAGGGATATAGACTACAAATAGACCCTATGATTTAGGCCCAACTCAACAAATCTGATCTAGTTATTGTTGTTGTTGAGTATCAAAACTGCCCACAGCAGAGACTAAAAATTATGCCCTGATATGGCACTGCCCTCAAGGAGATCAGTCATTCAGAAAGACCTCCAAAACCCTACTACCTGAACTGGAATTCACATGGGTTCCTCTATGGGTTTACCTTTCCTGCTCTTAAGCCCTTAGCCAGCACCAGTATCTGAGTGTTTATAAAATGTTTAATTTTCTGGGAGTATCTCATGTAACATCTAATCAGCCCAAGAGATCCAATTTATAGCAAAGGAAATGGGCACATGGCAGTAAGATCACTGGTCATATCCTACCAGAAACCTCTGGCCAGGGAACTAGAGCAGAGCATGGCCTCTGAAGGTGGAACTGAAGCGCTGACTTGGAGTTGATAATAAGTCATTGGTTATAATACGATGGTATGTGTCCAAGGGGCAGGAAACTTAGGTCTGGGAACACAGTAGTGAAAGTATGATGGCCTTCCTTACCATCATGTCTGGTTAACTTCTTAGAGAATTTATACATCTCACAATAATTCTCTGGGCTTAAAAGGGCTTATTGTTAAAGAGGAATTATTCCACCAGGAGACCATAGCAATAGTTCCAATAACTTCACTTAATGACTGCTGCTTGGTTAGTTCAGGCTTCTTGGGCAAAGACATCATGAGGCATGAAAAGACATTATTCCTTTCTTTTCAATAATTTGCCACAGTTATTAATAAAAGATGGACTACCCTTAAAACTTGGGGACATAGAGGGAGATATGTGGCTCATCAGGTTACCCCTTGGGGACATCTCTTGATATTCTTTGGTGATAGTTTAATAGTAAATGGACTATTGCATTTGTCCTGACTTGAAAATGGAATGGTAACTAGAGACTTATACTAATAGAAATGACATTGTTGATCATACCTCCACAGAGGTACCAGCCTGGGTTAAGAAAAATCTTGAATGAAAAGTAGTTGAGAGAATAGAGCTCTCTGGTCCAATGGCAATGGTGGGATGAGAAGGTGGGGTATGTAGTTCATCCCATGAATCTTCTTAAAGGTTTTCTCAGTAAAGGAGATCAAAAAGAATATTATGGCACTGTTTAAAAATTTTATTACTTAAATAAAATTGACCTGAGTATAACTAGGGTTGATCTGAATAAAATCTTTAGGTCACACACTCCATCCTTTATGATTGAAGTATTCATCTCCCAGCTGCTGAATATGTTGAAAGCTGATAGCTCATAGCCAAGTTGCTCTGCAAGAAATGTTACCTATGTTGAGGTCATGGGGCCCTCCCCAAGGCATCCTAAACTCAAGGACTGGTTTATACAGTGATGTAAAAAATGAGCCTCCCTGTTTAAAGGCAAGATAACTAGCTCCAGAGCTCTGGATCACATTGACTGAGGCCTTTGTGCAATCACATTCTAGTTTAATTCTTTCATCTGTGTAATCCTTCTTCCTTCACTCCCTCACAGATATTGATTCCAAGGACACTCCCACCTCACATTGAGTAAACCTCCTACATGGGCTCCTAGGCAATCCAATCTAAGAAAAATGTCTCTGAAGTTGAAGTCATTAGAGGTGAATGTCATGATCTCCTATATTTTCTTTTACTGGAAGCAAGCAAGCCTAACTTAGCTAACTCCAAGAAATGTATTACAGATAGAGATTCTTATATTAGATGAGAATTTGATTCTAAAGGATGAATTCATAATTTGAAAATTATTTAGAAGATATGTGATTCAAACTCTTATCCACTGTAAGAATACCCATCAATAGTATATTTCTTGGAGTTAGCTAAGTTTATGCTTACTTGCTTCCAGTAAAAGAAAATACACTGCAATCGCTTCTTGGCCTTTTGGCTAAGATCAAATGTAGAAAATACACTACATAATGACATTCACCACTTTAAGATTCATAGACATTTTTCATATATGCACATAATATATAAATTTATATAAATATATAATAAATATTGTAAATAAATACATCAATATTTACATATATACATTATATATGACATAAAATAAGTGCATGATATGAGTGTTAAATGCATCCCTATGGGTATTAAATTAAGACTGACATCTTCCCAGAGGCTGAGAATATTCCCTCTTTTTTCCAACACTAAGCTTAAATCTATTTAGACAGGATTATATAATTGTGAATCTGGATTAAATAAATGACTATATAATTAAAGGAAGAAGAAATTCTGATTAGAAGTAAATTGATATGTCAGCACCCCCCAAATTAAAATTTTGGTAAATTATAATTATATGTGTTTGTAGAAAAATATTCCATTAGCATTTCAAATGGAAATTTACATTTTTTAAATCTCTCCCTCCTCGTATTGGTGCTACTATCAGCACTTTTCTTTCCTAGAATTGTCAGGCCTCTATAAATATGGTTAACTGCTTGACTAAGAAAATAAATTAAACTTTGAAGATGGTAATTTAAACTTCAGTTTATTTGATAGGGGGAACTAATGAAAGGAAGTGAATCAGGACTACACAGCCATGTGGCTTGTTTGCTGACTCAAGTCCATTTGCTCTACATGCTGTTTCCAACTAAATAGATGTTTTTTTTTTTCTCCCCCATAGTGTAATACACATGTGATTGAAAGAGCTATAATACATGACTATAGATACATTCTCATAACAATTATTTGTATTTTCCTAGCAACTTCAAATACATTGTTCTGCAATAATCATTATCATATTCTTTGGTTCAGAGTGATAAATATGAAAATAATGTGCATTTCTGATTTTCTTAAATACACATATTAGAAAATTATTACATTGTGTTGAAATAAAATTTAATTTTATCCTTTCTCTTTCTTTAATCTTTTAATTTTGCTTGCCTTATTTCTCAAATCACACTGTCCTAAATGAAATTTAGCACACACATGCAATATATATATTATATAAGCTGTATTTTTGTTATATATACATATCACAATTTTTAAAACTTCCCAAACAAAGAAAAACTCATGTTCTCCACCTATAATAACACATCCCTTCTGCTCATTTAAAAAAATGTTCTAATTGAGAGGGCACACCATGCCAATATGCCCTTTGACCCTAGAATTTTTTTTTTCATTTTTCATGAACTTCCATTTAGTGAACATTTTTTTAAAAAATGTCATAAGTGCATCGATATTATAGATATCATTAATTAAATAGTCATACATTTCTATAACTTTTTTTCTGTACAGAATGTATTTCATTAACAGAAAAAGCAAAACTTGAAAACATTCATTTTTTGCTATGAATTCTTATCTTTTTATTATGGTTATGCAAGTAAAGGAATGAAATTAAATTGCACGTGCCTCTGGAGGTTATGATATATGGAACATATCAGAGGAGAAATCCTGGATGCTCCTGTAATTGTTTCCTTTAGAGTAAGGAATCATCTTCACTTGTTTCTGACTAGACAAAGTGTTGCTGTTTTTTTGTTTGTTTGTTTGTTTGTTTTGAGATTATTCCTTTTTTTCCAAGATAGAATTGTTCTCTTGCATTGTTGTATGTTTTAGCAAGTGGTTTGAAAATATGATCGCTGAGATTTCCTATACAAAAGTTTATAAAGATTGGAAATTTATCATCACATAATATCTCCTGAGTTGGAAATACTACTGTATTTCATTTCTAATTTTTCTTGCATGGACATATACAAGACTCACTTTCAGCCTATTTATTTTTATATGCAAATGTATACTAACTCCATTCAATAATAAGTGAGCTAGGGGCGCCTGGGTGGCTCAGTGGGTTAAGCCTCTGCCTTCGGCTCGGGTCATGATCCCAGGGTCCTGGGATCGAGCCCCGCATCAGGCTCTCTGCTCAGCAGGGAGCCTGCTTCCTCTTCTCTCTCTCTCTGCCTGCCTCTCTGCCTACTTGTGGTCTCTGTCTGTCAAGTAAATAAATAAAATCTTAAAAAAAAAAAAAAAGTTTAAAAATAATAAGTGAGCTAAAGTGATCTATTTCACATCTTGGCTGTGACAGAGAAAAGTCTTTGCATTGTTTTCTAGTCTCCTTTACCTCTTCTTGCTGAAGAGGAGGAATTCATCATATCTCAAAGGGTAGATCTCAAAATGATAAAGCTCTGAGAGGCTCTATGACACAGACACCTACACCAGCTTGTAGTGGATGTATAGTTGAAAAGGATTAACATTTATCACATTTCACTATAAGTATCTTGGGGCTAATTGTCGCTTTACCCTAAACTCACCTATCTGTACCAATAAAATATCTGTACTAAGAGATATTGACATACAAAATTTATTTGATTAAAATTTGAGATAGAAAAAACAAGCAATTGGTGTAGTGAAATACTAATTTATTTTATTATTTTTTTCTGAAATACTATATTAGGAATCTTAACAGACTTTTATTTTTGTTTCCCCATTTTCTTTTCTTTTTATCCTCTCACCTTTATTTAAATTGACTTGATATTTGGGCTCCTTACTTTTGCAGAGATGTGGCAAGATATGTGGATATGTTCTTTCTTTTGAGCTTCCTTTGTAGAGATCATAGACTTTTCTCACAGAAGACCACTGAGTATAAATAAATGTATTGGAAAAACAGGATTTTAGAAATGCTGGGCTTCCACAGAATGGAGGTAGACAGAGTAGAAATGATAAAGCATTGGTGTATTCTGGAAAAGGGCCTCTGTTCCTTGTGCTCAGGCAGAGCCAAAAAAAAAAAAAAAAAACCAACAAAACAACAACAAAAAAAACCCAGATGAAAAAGATATAGAGTAAGAATAGATTAGTAGAGCCTATGGGTATTTCTCTCCACAGAGGATTATAGGAGGAACAAGGTGAATCACAAGTCCCCGTAAAATGGCTTTGAAATAGAAGTAGATCCACAAGACATGAAAAGGCTCAGAGGTAGAATAATGTCTCATGATGAACTGTCTAGATTGCCATGAGCAAATGTCATAGAAAATATTGGATAGCTCTGGAATCACATGTAAACCAGGCAAGAACAGGAATCACATATAACCAGGGCAAGAACAACAGTCTTGTTCTTGTCAACATCTGTAAACAGTCCTCCCAATATTTCTGTAGCTCAGGCAGACATGGAAATTGTTAAATAAGGAAAAATCCACAAATTTAAACACTGAATTTAAATTTTCATGACCCCAGAGGACTATGAATTCAAAATAGAAATTATAGTAAAAAAAATAAATTTTAAAGTACACTTATTGTGCACTACGTTTGTGAGCTGACATCCCATTCTTATTGTAAAAACAAGGAGAGAAGGTGAAAACAAGAATTATAATCTAAACTTATAAGTCAGTGATTTACTCATAACTAAAGGTGTAAAGCTGTTCAGAAGCCAAAGTTAAAGATGCCAGTTTTGTGGGCTTTTCAGCCAAATACTCCCTCTATCTATATACCATTTTATAACTCAAATAACTTATATCTCAAGACAAATTAAAAAATTATCTCAGTCTAATCATTGATCAGTTGAATAGTATAAACCAAATAGTAAATATTTTAGGAGTTATGGGCCATATGGCTTATTTTGCAACTACTCCATCCTACTATTAGAGCATGAAAACAGCCATAGATAATTCCAAAATAAATTAAGTGTGGCTGTGGTTCCAGTAAAACTTTACAGAAACAGGTAATGGGCTGGATTTGGCTCCTGGACTAATTTCCCTATCCCCAGTTAGGCCCAAAGCATAGATGTGGGTATTTTTTACAACTTTGGGATCATCACTTCTCAGCCTTTTGGCTAATATCAAGTATAGTATCTGTTCTTATCAGTTTAATACTGATACTTCCTCTATCTGAGGACAATACATCAAATGGACTTTTGGAGCAAGGAGATGGAATAGGAGCTTGGTCTGTCCATTCCATGCATGGTATTACAATACCAGGAATGGTGTACTTCCTTGGGGGAATAGCCAGGCAGCTCTGGTTGTGTTGACCCAATATAGTGATTCTTGAGTCTCCACCTGGTGGCCCTTGGACCATCTAACTGCTGTGTGCCTTCCCTATTCAGGTGCAACTAGGGACAGCAAAAGACAGTCCAGAAGGCAATGCAAGAGTGTGTGGAATATATCTTTATACATGCACTATGGTCTTGCACACTACAAACATGGATACAAGTATAAGCCAACAGTGGAAGTGGTTTTGCTCATTTTTTTTCTTTCTTTGTTTTTGTTTCTGTCTTTAGTGATTTCTTCTCCTAGATTTTGTTTTCTTATACATAAGTTCTTATTTTTCGAAAACAAAACAACTTTGAGATCATTTTTAATTTTTTTTTTAATTTTTTAAAAGATTTTATTTATTTATTTGACAGACACAAGAGATTTATTTGAGATCACAAGTAGGCTGAGAGACAGGCAGGGGTGGGGGTGGTAAGCAGGTTCCCTGCTGAGCAGAGAGCCAAATGCGGGGCTTGATCCCAGGACCCTGAGATCATGACCTGAGCCGAAGGCAGAGGCTTTAACCCACTGAGCCACCCAGGCGCCCTTGATCATTTTTTTTTTAATTTTTAAAAAGAATTTTAATATTCTTCTTTCTCTGTGTTTATTCATAAAATGTGACTTGGCTTTGTCCATTGACTATTCCAAATCTCCAAATGATTTTGTAATTAGAACATTGGAATGAATGATAACGGAATGTGTTGTGAAGGGAAATGGAGATTGACAGGCAACTTCTAAAACTGGCAGTCAGAGAAAAAGTAGCAGAAAGAAAGTATGTCACATTGGAATATTTTTTGAAATATATTGAAACTTGTGGCATTTTCTCCCTCATTTTAACCCTGCGTGTGTGTGCTTTTTCATAATTGCTAGGCAGAGATGTTTATTCTTCCTGAAAAGCTGAATCTGACCCAAACTTCAACACATTTCACAAGTAAGAATCTACTATGCAGAATATCTTTCTTTTGCACAGTTAACAGCATTCCTAATGAGCTGTTAATGAGCTGTCAATTTCTAATATAAGCTAAAGAACTGGAGTAGTCACAGAGGAATTCTAGAAGCAAAAATGTTGCATCCCCAAAACATAATCAAATGTTTTTGATCAAATGAATTATTTTAAGATTTATAATTACCTTAAGTTATACTGACTTATTGTGTCATTTCTAAATTGCTAGCAGTGTTTTTGAAGATTAATTTACGATCTTGACTATTATCCATTGCACAATGTTACTATTTTTCACAAGAGTTATTATTATTTTAATTATTACTAAGTATTATTTATTATGGAACTACTCTGTGTCAGCCAGTATGTTCTCAGAATTTATAATCTATTGGGGAATATTCTGAGATGTGTACTTATTTTAATAATAAATGATAATATGGTAATACCTGGAGTGATATGCAAATGTGTCTTAAGGTAAACACCCTGAATTATCTCATGCATTCATAGAAAATTTTGAAACAGGCCTAGTGGAATTTATTTGAACAAATTCAGACTTTCAAATAAAACATTGCTTTATTTTATTATTTTATTTTATTTTCTTAAGGTCAGATCACTAAACATGATCACGCCCCAGTTTAGAGAAAGAATGAAAGGAAGAGCATGGTTGTCCCGGCAACAGTCTCTTCATGAGAGCTGGTTCTTCTTGAAGTGAAGCTATTCATCCCCTTCACTGCCTCCCCCAGGGGTACCCAAAATGTGGTTGATTGAAATGTTCTTCCAATCTATTAGGTCAAAAGTGTAGAGTGAAAGGTAAGGGAGAAATTGTAGAATTTTCCAGTGAGAGGGCTTGCTAGTGAGTCCTATTGCATTTCTACAGTTTAGGTCTGCATATATAGGTAAATTTCCCCAAGCCACGAGTCAAAAAGACACAGTATGGAACTGTCTTTCTAGCATTCCATTCAAGAGATTCATCAGTGACAGAGAACTGAAGACGTCTGTGATCATCACTCCAAACACATTGAAATCAACATGAAATGCAATTGGATATTTTATTTTAGTTCATTTTTATTTTTATTTTTATTTTTTACAGATTTTATTTATTTATTTGTCAGAGAGAGAGAACACAAGCAGGGAGAGCTTCAGACAGACGGAGAAGCATGTTCCTCGCTGAACTAGAAGCTTGATGCTGGACTGGATCCCAGAATCCTGGGATCATGATCTGAGCAGAAGGAAGATGCTTAACTGACTGAGCCACCCAAGCATCCCAGAACTGGATATTTTAATGTATACTTCAGTTTGGGGCAAAAAAGGAATTCCAACATATTGGAAATGAAGAAGGAAAGAGCGTCATTATAGAACAGAAAGTGGAGCTGCAAAGCTTTGGAGGGCTACTTCTTTTGGGCAGGGCTTTCGCTAATAAATAAGTTAGGATGCTGAGCCCCGAGTTCTCTCTCTACTTTGGAGCTGAAACTCCAAGCAAGGGCAGATCATTTCACACAGGACAGTTTAAAATAACTGCAGCCCTTGGCTTAGTGATCTATCAAAACGTGAGCAACTTGGGCTAGGTTAAATGGGTGGTAAAAATGTGTCACTGGCAAGTAATGAGAAACTCAGGCTATACCATGCGCTGGTAATGGATCCATATGTACATTAACCGTGTTGTTGAGGTAACCTGAGATATTGATATGGTGTCCATAATTAGTTAAGTATACAATATCACAATAGAGTGATATTTCAGGCAAAGAACCCTTAAAACTTCCCTCATTTCTACATTACATAGTAGATAACTCAGAGGACAAAAAGAATCTCACCAATAAGAAAGCTGGCTGAAGGGATGCCTGGGTGGCTCAGTTGGTTGAGCAGCTGCCTTTGGCTCAGGTCATGATCCCAGTGTCCTGGGATAGAGTCCCACATCGGGCTCCTTGCTTGGCAGGGAGCCTGTTTCTCCCTCTGCCTCTGCCTGCCTCTCTGTCTGCCTGTGCTTGCTCTCTCTCTAGCTAATGAATAAATAAAATCTTAAAAAAAAAAAAAAAGAAAGAAAGCTGGCTGAAGATCACTTCACAATCTAAATTACAAAGCAAAAAAGGAACAAATTCAATGAGAAAGAATAAGCAGATAAAACAAATATGAGATCTGACACTCAAGAAATGGGTAATATAGTAACATGAGAGATACTTTAAAATATGTGTATTAATGTGTTCAACAAGGTAAGCAATAGAATTGATAAAATACTAATAGTACATTTTGAAAAGCACATGAATTTGAAAAGGAACAAGACAGAAAGTTATAAAAATTTCAGCAATTGAAATAAATATTAAACTTTGGGCAAATTACACATAAAACTGAAAAACAGAAACTGCCAGAATGCTAACATGTGACCATCAGTAAGTTAGTCTATGTTTTTTAGACTCCAATACAGTTCTTAAAAGTTAAATGTAAAATGCTTACACAGTTCTAGGTACACTTTTAATGTACAATAATGGTAGCTGGTATTATTGTGTATTGTTTTTATCAAAACCTGTTGCAAAAGATAAAATGATGCTAATGGAGGAGGAAATAATGTCCTGCATCCATCTATAAAGAGTTCAGTTAGGACACGATAGAAAAAAATGAAGGCAAGGTGATATTAGAAGTGATATGGCTGATAATTTTTCAGAATGGATGATACAATCCTAAAGTTGAAGAAGCACTAAATTAGACGAATTTTTGTATTACCACTGAATATAAAAAATAAAGTGAGAAGAGATGCTGTAAGGTACAGAGATACTAAATACAAGGAAATTACAGTTTGAATTTACATCAGCTTTTTGAATGTCAAAAGATAGCAAGATATTTTAGTTGTTGAAAGAAAATAGAATTAAATTATACTAAATTTATCCATTTTGTTCTAAATTTTGTGTATTTTTTTCAGATTTATAAAAATGTTTGCTTTTTTAATCAATTAGGTCAATTTTTATAGTTTTCACTTTCCTGAGAAAAAATTTTCAGGCTTGGTTTAGTTTATAAACTGTGTTTCCTAATTCTATTGTCTGAGGTGCCTATGGATCTTTTTCTGTTAGTTTTTGTTTCTGCTAGTTTCTCTTCAGTTTGTCTTATCTCTTCAGGTATTTGAAAAATTATATGTAGAAAAAAATTGAACCCCAGTATTTTATCTCATTTCACAGATGCTTTTCATTTGCTCCTACCCAGATGCTTGGAGGCATTAGCACTTCTGGATCAACTTGATAGGGAATCCACATGTTTAGTTTGCCTGAGGAAACCTATTTTATGCCCATTTATCTGGCCTTCTATCTGGTTTGGTATTTGCACCATTTAAACAAAATTTGATGAATAATTATCAAAAATTGTTGTGTTTAAATAAGCCAGGATGGTTTGGGAAAACCTCTGCTTTTATTGATGGATCCTCTATGAGGACACGATGGTTTCAAATGCTGAGCAGGTCAGGCAGATTCTCCAGAGTGCTGTAGAGTTAAAAGAGCATGACTTGCTTACCTACCTGAACTCTGTTGGAAATGCAGAGGAGACTCAGCAACACTCTAGTTTAGTGCTATGAGTCTCCATACTGTGCAGCAGCAGAGCTAAGATAACTGAATCAGATGAACATTTATTCACAGTGCATTGTGTTAGTAAAATTCACAGCACTATTAGGACAGTTATGCAAAATGTGAGGGCACTGGACAGAAAGCACTGGGTCTCTGATAGCAGCAAGGGTCACAGTACATGAAATGGAAATATGTGAGATGAGCAAGAGAGACCTGGGTAGACCGAGTCCCCCTGATAGCTGGACTGGTTGCTCTCCACTTTTAAATCTAGTGTGTTGATGCTCTTCCTGAATATCTCACCTGGGGAAATTACCCAGAGAGGTGAAGCCAATTCAACTCAGGCCTCACCCATGACTGATCTCATTTTCCCAAATTTGTAGAGTCAGATCCCAGTGCAATTGGGGACATGGATGCTCTTGCCTCAGGTTTGTTGATGTCAGCCCTCCCTCTCTGCTGTGATTTAGGAGTTCTTCATCTGACCCTGCAGCATACACATGTGAGCCTTTTGGAGCGAGGACCTTATGCTGACATTTCCCAAAGTGCAGAGATAATAGACAACTTAGATGCCTAAGACCCATGTGTGCCAAAGTGTGTGACAGAAAACCCACAGAAGTGCAAAGGCCTATTTCTAAATGAAATGTCTGTGGGCCTAGTGGTTTGTTGAGATACCTCTTGTATAATGTAAGGGCAAAAATACTATGCTTTGCATAATATTGTTTTATATGTGAATTGTTATAGCCTGTTTAGTCGGTGTCTTGATAGGCTGCTTTTTTAAGGATTTCAGGTTATGAAAGCTTTCCTAGGCTGTAAGGCAAGGAATTCTGCTTGGTAACTTGGTATTGAGACCCAGAAATCCAAAGCAGATTGGTATTCCTTCTAGATGCTGTGGGATGAGTCAATATAAAATGACTCCCTAGGATTTTTTGAAGAACCCTGGTACTTTTCAATAAGTAATTATTTTTAGTTGTCTACCTAGGTAGATATGCAAAGATACTAATTAAATTTTATTAATGATATTCACATTTAAAACATCCTAAGTATATAAGTATCTACATAACTAATATATAACTAAAGACTAATATAAAACAAATCTATATCTATTATCTATATTTTCTACATATCTCCAAATCTTATTAAATCACATGAGATAATAGTCCTGAATTTTAGAGGAAAAATGTCATATAATGATATCATGTAATAGTATAACCCCAATTTTATATAGTACCTGGTACATATTAGGTACTTAATAATATGTACCTTATTGATGAATAAAACAACAACACTTTATTGCCCTGCAACGATAAAAAGATACACACTCCAACCTAACTTTACCTCCCTATGTCATCCTAGTTTTCCTTTCCAGAGAATAAGTTTTATCGTGTATGTGTGTGATTTTTTTTTAATATGAGAGCATATTTCCTGTCTTATGTTCCTCACATCATATTTGCTCTTTCCACCCACAGCAATCTGGTTTTCAGTTCTATTCCACTAAAATATACTGGAAAGATTTAAAAGAATCTTTCAATGGAACATTGAGGATAAAGCTGACTGCAGTGACTGTGGGCTCCATTCACTCTGTGGATACCCCCTCAGCTCCTGAGCATCTCCTTCCTTGGTTTCTCAACACCAAATGTTTGTTTTCTCACCTCTGTGACCATTTCTGCTACATCATTTGTTTTTGCTCCTCTTCCTTAATGTTGGTAACTTTTATTTTTTACTCTCTTATTTTCTCCCTCCAGGGTATTATCACTCCTATAGCTGCCGTGTAATTCCCAAATTACATTTCCACTGAGTTCTCTTCAAAGAGTTCTGATCTCATCTACTCACTTTACCATCTTTCTCCCTACTTTCAAGCTTGCTCCATCTTGGGCATCTCCAATCTTAGTTAATGACACCTTTCTCCTTTGACATGCAAATCAGAAACAAGGGTAATGTCACACCCTCTAATGATACACAAAGCATTTTTATTTCACTCATTAACATATCTCCTTCCTATCCCATCCTCCCCATTTCCTTGGCTCCTCCCTTAAATTTAAGCCCTATTATTCTTCCTCTAGATTATTGCAATGATCTCTCCATTCAAAAAGTTACCTTCTATTTTACCACTCTAGAATTCATACTAATATTGCTAGTGTTGGAAAATTACAAATACTAAATGGTCTTGTCATTCCTTAATGTCAATCTGAGAATGCTATTACTAATTTTTTTAAAGGCTATAGACTTTTTTTTTTTGCCAAAATTCACAAGAATATCTGTCTATCTTTCCAGACTTAATTTCACAAGGCTCTTTTCCTAACTGCTTGTAATATTCCTCATACAGAATTGCTTTTCACACTGCCTTGCCTCTATATTGCTAAAACTTCTCCTTGAAAAACCATTGTGTGTTGCTCTCTTCTTTCTTTACATTGTCATTTTAATGACATTTTTGCCATATCATAGGGAACTCCTCTTCTCATATTTTGTATAGGCTGCTTATGTTGATGTTTGGGGTTGAACGTTTCTTTTAAAGGTATCTTTACTTCCCAGGAAAAGTATTGTCAGATCTCATGCAGAATAAATTTTTAGGAAATTTTCTAACCTCTATTACTTAGATTAGTTGATCTTATTAAGTAGATATGTTCTTCCTCCTGTCGCTTTCCCATTTCTCTTCATGAAGTCAGTCTTGACACAGTTTTAAATTAGGACTTCCCTTTCCCTCCTGGAACTTATATTAGAAATTCTACCCTTTTGGAGTCAGAAGATTATCACAGACCAATAATGGTAAAGATAAAATATTTTCCTCTTTTATGCAAATACATACACAAACTCCTCCTCCCACTCCCATCCATACACACAGTCAATAGAAAACCATGTAGCTAAGGATTTGTTGTAAAATTAAAAGAAGAAAGTAATGTCAAATATACTCAGTGAAAGTAAAACTTAACAAACTCTATCCTACTGGAAGAACTAGATCATGTTAAAGCATTCTGTGAAGGATATTGTTTTCTTATTTATCAATATTCCATATTAGAATCTCAGAGTCTATCCATCCATGCCTGTATGTATATAGACCACAGAAAGTGTATTTTTAAATACTAAACTTTATAGAGACATAGTAAGGTTTCTTGTGAATGACTGAACGTACCTTCAAACAAAATGATATCTTTTATTTTATTATATAAACATAGAGGTTAAAAGGCTCTAGAGGCTGACAACTCAAAATTGGGCTATAACTTTCCTTACTGAATATAACATAAAAATTTCAGAGAATGTTAAAAATATTTGGACACATTCAAAAACAAGATCAATCTGGCCTCCTTTCTAAACATAAGACAAAGAAAAGGACACTGTGCTACCACAAAAATAGCTTAATATGCTCCTTTTCTTGGCTCACTCAGGGACTCCTGACATTAAAAATGACTTGTCTAATACTTTTGTTTCTTCCACCTTGTAGATAAAAATCATTAAACGCAACATCAATTTCCCCCTGTTTCTGGACAGCACCTGATTCAGAATACACTCTTCCTTCCTTAAGCCCTCTCTCAAAAACACACAGGACAATCTTAAACACTATAGCAAGCCTTTCTTAGGTCTCTCTTACTGAGAAGCTCCAAGGTTCCTCATAGATTGATCTAATGTTCTTGATGAAGAAATTAACAAATCTCATGTTGTTAAAGATTATAGTATGTTCTTGGTGTTTTTGTTCACTGGGACTTACCAGTTATATAATTAAACAGTAATGACTATAAAGTGTGGTCTGATATAACTATCTAGATTTATTTTGAAATAAAATAATGATAAATGCTAGGCACCTCAGCAGGCAGTTAACCCAATGACCCATTACCTGGAAATTATAATTTTGTGTTAGTGAGGCTTGTTAGGGTCACTTTTTAAAAATGTCTCAGATGATACTGTCATACAGGAAAGATTAAGTAATTTTGATTTAAGAGATGATTCTAGTTTAGTTTGCATTATTCTTCTTCTGAGATTTGCATCCAGTTCTATACATTTCATGGCATCTTGTCCTGGGATACAAGGTTCTTACTATTAGGTTTCTTCCCTAAAGGCAGCAAAATCTTTGTCTGCAATTTCTGAAAGTCTTTTAAAGAAGTCTTTACATACCAAGTTTCTATCAGATGGTTTCTATGGAAGGCTTGGCTTCCCTTCAATATTTTCTTTGAAATTCTGAAGGCCAACTTTAATAGAATTACAAAATTGTCTCTTCATCTTAATCAATCTGTCTTTTCAGTGTTGGCTGCATTATTTCTGATCCCCTCAGCATTCTCTGTGCCCTCTAGGCATACGAAGAGCAATTTTACCCCAATTTGTGTGAAGAGTAATTTCCTGAAAATATTTCTCTTCCTGTTTGGGCCCATTTAACTCTCCTCTGTTCAGCCATTAAACATCTCCCAGTCTCAGCAACTCAAAGGCCTTGCTGTTTAATGAGCTGGTGCTTGATGAATTTTACTCGGTGGATGTTCTTCAGTTTACCATTACCAGGGATATTACAGCAGCTTCAGACTTCTGCCTTTCGGGAACTGGTATAATCCTAGGGAAAAAAAAATAGGCAACTGACAACTTACTTCCTTTCCAAATACAGTTAAGTTTTTCATTAAAAATATACTCCATTTTTTTGTTGTTTTTTTCTTTCCCTGACCCATCCCTCCTTGTAAAAACTTTACAACAAGCTAATATTGACTAGTGTTTAGAACCCTCCAGGCACCTGGGTGGCTCAGTCAGTTAAGCATCTGCCTTTGGCTCTGGTTGTGATCCTGGGGTCCTGGGATTGAGACCCTCAAAGGGCTCCCTGCTTAGTGGGGAGTCTATTTCTCTCTCTCTGCCTGCGTCTCTGCCTACTTGTGCTTCCTCTGTGTCAAATAAATAAATAAAATCTTTAAAAATAAACCACATATATTTTGATAGAACTATTGAAATTAAAAAAAATAAACACATTTATGGAAAACTGGCTTATTAACTGGACTTTTTTTTTAACTGAACTTTTTAAAAAAATATTTTATTTTATTTGTTTGACAGAGAGAGAGCACAAGGAGACTGAGTGTCAGGCAGAGGGAGAAGGAGAAGCAGGATCCCCGCTGAGCCGGTGGTCCAATGTGGTACTGGAACCAAGCACCATGAGATCATGACAGGAGCCTAAGGCAGATACTTAACTGACTAAGCTACCCAGGTGCCCCTGAACTTTTTATTATTCAGCTGATTGCACCAGCATAATTCTAATATGCTTGTAGGTAAGATGTATAAATCATATTTATATATCAAACAAATTTATTTTAAAGTAGAAATAATTATAAGGTAACAGTAAACCCACCATATATTTGAATCTCAAAATCAAGAGTATATTTTACATTAAAGGACCAGGAAATGTTTTTTTTTTTCCTTGTTATTCTTTGATATCAGTGTTACAGAAGTGTCAGACAGAAAGTTAGTAAATTCCAATAATAGTTTGATTTTCTCACCCAACAGACTCCACCAAAAAATGCTAAAACTGAAGCATGAATTCAGTAAAACCACAGGATACAAAATCTAAGTACATAAATCTGTTGCATTTCTTTCTATACACTGATAATGAAAAAGCAAAAAAGAGAAATAAAGAAATCAATTCCACTCATAATTGCACCAAAACCTATGAGATATCTAGGAATAACTCTAACCAATGAGGTAAAAGATATTTACTCTAAAAACTATAGAACACCAACGAGAAATTGAAAATGAAACAAAGAAATGGACAACTATTCCATGCTCCTGGATTGGAAGAATAAATATTGTTAAAATGTCTATGCTACCAAAAGCAGCCTACACATTCAATGATGTACTCCTTATCAAAATACCCCAGCATTTTTCACAGAGCTAAGCTAATAACCCCAAAATTTGTATGGCACCACAAAAGATCTGGACTAGCCAAAGCAATAGAAAAAGAAAAGCAAAGCCGGAGGCATCACAATTCTGGACTTCAAGCTATAGTACAAAGCTATAGTCATCAAGAAAGTAAATCTTTTGGAAGTTCATTTGTTGAAGGCAAAATGTCAAACATTACTGTTAATGCTATTATAAATCCAGTTTAAAACTTCAACACTGAGGATAAAATTATTTGTTTATGCAGAGATAATGTTAATAAGAATTCTGGTGAAGCATCTTGAAAAAAATAATGTTCTTACTAAATTAAAGAACCTATAGGTAGAAATGTACTTAAATTTATTGGTCAGAAATTTTTAACAATTAAATTATTAACATTCATCTTTATGAAAACAAGGAGTGAATTAAAAGTAAAAGTTGAGAGTTTTAATAGCACAGTGTTTAAATATGAAATTCAATATTTGAAATATTTCAACCTATAAGAATGCTTATTTTTGTTAATATTTCATTTTTAATTGGTTGAATACATATTTAATACTGATGAACTCAAATTGAAAAGCCTTATAATTTTGCAAAATTGGTAAAATACTGAATACTTCTTAAAAATGCATTAAATTCTGGCTTGTGAAAGTATTTAAAAGAATGGTTTTCTTAATGGAGAAAAACAGTTATTGGTGAAAATATTTTCACTAAACTATTTACGTTTCAAATGAAAAATAAATAGATTTGAGAATAACAACCAGTTTGCAGAATTTTTCTGAGCTTACTAAGTAGTGACAGCTCTAGGGGAAAAAATAATGGTTTCTCAATTCAAACCCCATGTATTTCAGGGAAAATTTATATGAAGGGAAAATTATTTAGAAAAAGTTTGAACTTTGTTTTAAGCATAACATGTAACTTAGAAGAAAATTACTGTTAATTAAAAAAAATATATATATTAAAATACCAAAGAAAATACTGGGAAAAAATTTTGAGGAAGTACTACTGAATATAGTATCAAAGTTTTATTTGAGTATTAAAATACATGTGTGTGTGTGCCAAGAATAACTTATTTATGCTATTTTAAGTGTTTATTTAATCAGTGCATTCCATTTTGTTTCAGTGTTCATGAATACGGTATTTAGTTTTTAATAATGATTTTATGTTTTTAAAATAGCTTTTGAGAGAGTCTTAAAATAGGTATTCCATGAATAATGAAAAACAAATTTATTGGTCAATAACATTTTAAAAGCTTTATATCAATTTAATTATTTTCAAAGTCACCTTATACTGTTGAAGTTGTCACTGTTTAGAAATAATTCGTATGATGAACAGTCTTAGAATTTGAAATTATCTGGGAAATGTGGAAGCCAGACTCGATACTATGTTTTTGAAGTCTAGTTTACTTCCAAGTTACTCTTACCCCTTCAAATTACTAATCCTAAATAGCAATGCTTTAACAAAGGCATGACATCCAGTTTCTTTTTATCTGCCTGGGGAGGGGCCATCTTGCATTATTCTTGTACTTTCTTAGGTTCTGGTGATCTTACATTCTAACTTGCTAGCTTTGTGACCCTTTCTAAAAAGATATATTTTAAATTATATCTAGACATTTAAAAAAAATTATTCAACAGAATTTCAGTTTGAAGTTCCTAGTCTGCCTTTATGAAAAGCTATTGAAATACACACAGACACACACACACACACACACACACACACACACACACACACACATTATCAGTATTCTTTCTATCTCTTGAGTAATACCTTGAGTTAATACCTAGTAATAACTAGTAGAACTCAGTTTTTTGACTCTTGCTTCATGATATTATTTTTAGTCACTATCACTCTTATGTTTAATTGGACAATGTATTCTTTATTCTTTAGAAAAGTATGGCAATCAGATATTTTTACATACTTTTCATTTTACATAAATTTCACACATTAATAATAAATATTTTTGAAAGTTGCAGGAATGAGTAGAAATGACATTTTTAGGCAAAAAGTATGTAAATTGTATGGAGTAATATTCTATTTATAAATTTCTTTCAAATTAATTCAATGTAATTTAAATCATTCAATAGCAAAGTAAGTAAAACAAATGTCATCTATGTGGTCATTTAAAACCTTACAAAACAACTAATTTATCAAAATAACAAATATATATAACTTAGAACTGTTTTATTAATTTCAAATATGCTGCTTTTCTCACCTATTCAGCCTTATTTTAATGAAGTAATTAATCTACAATGACAAAGTCCTTTTTAAAACAGTTAAGCACTACCAAAACAACAAACAAAAAACAAACAAACAAAAAACCCAAACTTGCTTATTTTTCTTTCTCTCTCTCAATAACCTGATTTAGTATTTAGCTGAGTAAGATGTAACAAGCTATTTTCTTCCTCAAGTTCTATGTCACGTAAGACTGGAACATTCTTTGCTTGAAGAGAATTAAATAGATCCTTGTGTGCTGGAACGGTTTAAACTCTCCAGTATAACCACATGCAGTGTTAATCACCAAAGGGAAGAATAAAGTAGGGTCTAGTACTCGAATCTGTTTAATCAGAATCAATTCTTTTGTCTTTTTTGGGATAAGATTGCTTACTTTAGTCCCTACTTAGAACATCTGGCATGCAATATATAACTATGAGACTTAGAAAAAAGCTAGAATTTGACCTATGTTAAAAAGAGTAATTAGTCAATGGAAGCAAACCCAGAGATAGCCCAGATGTTGGAACTGGAATTATCACACAAGGGCAAAGAAATATCTAGTAAAATATTTTAAAGTATTTGAATGGAAAAGTATGCATAATTAGATGGGAAATTTTAGTAGAGAGATGAATAATATATGAATATTGAATTAGAAGAGATTGCAAAGGACATTTTTCAAATTGAATCCCAAACAGAAATAAGTACTTTAAAAAAAAAAAAAAGAAAGAAAAGAAAGAAAAAGAAAAATCTTCTAGGAATCTATTTTATGTGGATATAACATGTTTAGTGGAGCCACATAAGTAAGGAAGTAAAGAAATGAGTAATATGGCAGAAGAAACTTATGAAGAGAGATGATGCTAAGGGTTTTCTAAGATTGATCAAAGGTAAACTTCACAAATGAAAAAAGCTCAAGGAAACATAAAGATAAATACAGAGGAAACCACACCCAAGCATTTTAGAATAAAACTGTTGAAACCAAAGTAAATGAGAAAAGCTTAAGAGCTATCAGATAAAACAACATCAACAAAGAGAAACAATCATTAGAAAAAATAATTTCCAGAAGACAGTGAGATGATATCTTCAAAATGTTGAAAGAAAACAAAAATCACTAACAACTTAGATTTGGATATAGAGTAAAAATTAAGTCCAAAATATATGCCTAAAACTCTACCTTTTCAAACAGGCAAAAGCTAAGACAATTTACCTTTAGAAGATCTGCCCTGTAATAAATGGTAAAAGAAGTAGATAAGTGGAAAAGAAATTATAGCAGTTGGAAGTATTTATCTATAGAAAGGAATGAAAAACACCAAACAAAAGAAAAAAAAAATATTTTCTTTCTCTCTCTAAGAGAAAGAACCTGACGCAAAAATCACTTATTTTATTATTCTATTTGCTTTTTTTTTAAATTTTTATTTATTTGACAGAAAGACAGATCACAAGTGGGCAGAGAGGCAGGCAGAGAGAGAGGAGGAAGCAGGCTCCCTGCTGAGCAGAGCCCAATGCGGGGCTCAATCCTAGGACGCTGGGATCATAACCTGAGCCGAAAGCAGAGGCTTTAACCCACTGAGCCACCCAGGCACCCCTCTATTTGTATGAAATATCCAAAATCAACAGCACACAAATTTTTCTTTGCTTGGGGATGAGGGAAGGCAGAGATTGAGGGGAAAACTGCCTAAGGAGTAGTTTTACTTTAAAGTGAATGGAATATTTTGGAACTAGATGGAGATGGTGGTTTACACAACCTTGTGAATATTATTGATGTCACTGATTATACACTTAAAATTTGTTAAAATGGCAAATTTATATATATAAAACCACATTGAATTTTTTTTT
Organism: Taxidea taxus jeffersonii; assembly: GCA_003697995.1. Lineage (NCBI taxonomy): Eukaryota > Metazoa > Chordata > Mammalia > Carnivora > Mustelidae > Taxidea > Taxidea taxus. The sequence goes on from ML105839.1 coordinate 32,687, forward strand.
AAATATAAAGAAAAAATAGTTAAGGATGAGAACAATATACCATGAAAACACTAAATATAAAAAAAGGGGGTGGCACTATTAATATCAGAAAACTCTATTTTAAGACAAAGTATTATTAGATATGAGGAAATGCATTTCATAATAGTCATGAAGGCTTTGAGGAAATAATGCAATCCTAAATGCAGATGCATATAATAATTATTTAAAGCACACAATACATAAATAGAACTAAAATGTGACATTGAAAAAATAAATTTTTTTGATCTTTTAATGCTATTACCTTAGAAGTTGATAAATTCAGTAAAAGCCATTTTTACAGTTATAGGAAACTAGAACAGTACTATGAAGGAAAACACTACAGTGAACAATGACAGAATACACATATTTTTAAGACTGTTGTTTGTTTTTTTGTTTGTTTGTTTGTTTGTTTTTGAGAGAGAGTGCATGTGTGAGTGTGGGAGGGGGCAGCAGAGGAAGAGAGAGAGAGAGAGAGAGAATCTTAAGCAGGCTCCAAAGCCCGCATGGAGTCCAACTCAGGGCTTGATACCATGACCCTGTGAACAAGACTTGAGCCTAAATCAGTAGTCTCACACTTAACCAGCTGAGCCACCCAGGTACCTCATGAGAATACATACTCTTTTCAAGTATGACCAGATACACAAATGTTATTTAAAAATTGGGCTATAAAATTAGTATCAATGAATTTCAAAGAACTAAAATGATATGTTTGCTTACCATAGTAGTTTAATATAGGAATCAATGAAAATAATTTAAAAACCAAGACAGCTGGAAATTATGCAATTTCTCACTTCTCTCTCTTAATCATCCTCAGGTCCTTCAATGAACTAAAGGTGAAATTAAAAAATACTTTGCACTGATGGAAATAAAAACAGAACACATGAAAGTTTATTATTTGCACTCAAACTATGGTTTATGGGATGTTTTTATTTTATTTTATGAAGATTTTTATTTGTTTTTTTTTTTATAAACATATAATGTAACCCCACCACCCTCTCCGGACACCCTTCCCCCCACCCCCCTCAGTTTGTTTTATGACATTAAGAGTCTCTTTTGTTCTGTCTCCCTCCCGATCGGTTTATGGGATATTTTTAAGATAAATTGCATACATTGGAAAGAAGAAAAATGAAACTTCAATGTTCTAAACTTCCACCTTAGGAAATAGATGATAAACTGATTAAATGTAAGTAGAAGGAAGAAATTAGTAAACATAAAACTTGACATTAATAATAAAGTGAATAATTGAGAGAGAAAAATCAACAGTCAAAAGACTCTTTGAGAAAATTAATAAAGTCGATCAGCCTAGCAAAGCTAATCAAAGAGAAAAAGAAAAACATATAAATTTTAAAATCAGGTATGGAAACATTAGACATCACCAGAAATTCTATATTCATTGAAGGGATAAGTGTATTAAGAAAATGTATAAGTAAATAATTTTGCAAGTAAAATATAGCTGACATTTTTAAAAAGCACAACCTATAAAATAATTTACTCCCCCTTAAGAAAACACTAAGCAGGGACACCTTGGGTGGCTCAGTGGGTTAAAGCCTCTTCCTTCAGTTTAGGTCATGATCTCAGGGTCCTGGGATCCAGCCCCACATCAGGCTCTCTGCTCAGTGGGACACCTGCTCCCCCACCCTCCACCTGCCTCTCTGCCTCCTTGTGATCTCTCGCTCTGTTAAATAAATAAATAAAATCTTAAGAAAAAAGAAAGAAAGGAAGAAAGCACTAAGCACAAATGTTTTCACCAGTTAATGTTATCAAATATTTGAAGAAGAAATTATACTAATTGTGATAGGTGATTTTGTGTTCAATTTGACAGGCTTTGGGGGGCCCAGGTAAAAGATTATTTCTGCTAGGGTATTTCTGCATGGGATTAGCATTTGAACTAATTAGCATTGGAACTAGTGGATTCAGTTTACTTCTTAAAGTAGATGCCCTCCCATTGTGGTTGGTTGTACATTATCCAACCACTGAGACAGTGAATAGAAGAAAAGGCAGAGGAACACCTATCATGAAAGAAGTTGCTGTGGCCAATGTCAAAGAGGTTACTGCCTATGTTCTCCTCTGGATTCTGATGGATTCTTGCCTCATATTGAGGTCTTTTATCCATTTCGAGCTTATCTTTGTTTTTGGTGTAAGAGAATGGTAGAGTCTCATTCTTCTACACATAGCTGTCCAATTTTCCCAGCACCATTTATTGAAAGAGACCATGTTTTTTCCACTGGATATTTTTTCCTGCTTTGTTGAAGATTATTTGACTATAGAGTTGAGGGTCCATATCTGGGCTCTTGACTCTGTTCCACTGGTCTATGTGTCTGTTTTTATGCCAGTACCATGCTGTCTTGGTGATCACAGCTTTGTAGTAAACCTTGAAACCATGTAACGTGATGCCGTCCATTTTGTTTTTCTTTTTCAACATTTCCTTAGCGATTCAGGATCTCTTCTGATTCCATACAAATTTTAAGATTGTTTGCTCCAGCTCTTTGAAAAATGCCAGTGGAATTTTGATCAGAATGGCATTGAAAGTATAGATTGCTCTAGGCAGTATAGACATTTTAACAATGTTTATTCTTCCAATCCATGAGCATGGAATTCTCTTCCATTTTTTTGTGTCTTCTTCAATTTCTTTCATAACTGTTCTATAGTTCCTCGAGTACAGATCCTTTACCTCTTTGGTTAGGTTTATTCCCAGGTATCTTATGGTTCTTGGTGCTATAGTAAATGGAATCGATTCTCTAATTTCCCTTTCTGTATTTTCGTTGTTAGTGTATAAGAAGGCAACTGATTTCTGTACATTGATTTTGCATCCTGCCACATTACTGAATTGCTGTATGAGTTCTAGTAGTTTGGGGGTGGAGTCTTTTGGGTTTCCCATATAAAGTATCATGTCATCTGCAAAGAGAGAGAGTTTGCCTTCTTCATTGCCAATTTGAATACCTTTTATTTCTTTTTGTTGTCTGGGTGCTGTTGCTAGGACTTCTAATACTATGTTGAACAAGAGTGGTGAGAGCGGGCATCCTTGTCATGTTCAACAACAGCTACAGCAACTTCTTTCAAGATATGTCTCCAAAGGCAAAGGAAACAAAAGCAAAAATGAAATTTTGGGACTTCATCAAGATCAAAAGCTTCTGCGCAGCAAAGAAACAGTCAACAAAACAAAGAGGCAACCCACAGAATGGGAGAAGATATTCACAAATGGCAATACAGGCAAAGAGTTAATATCCAGGATCTATAAGGAACTCCTCAAACTCAACACACACAAAACACTTAATCGTGTCAAAAAATGGGCAAAAGACATGAACAGACACTTCTCCAATGAAGACATGCAAATGGCTAACAGACACATGAAAAAATGTTCATCACTGGCAAAGATACAGATGTAGTGAAAAGAAGGGCCATCTGTACCCCAGTGTTCATAGCAACAATGGCCACAGTTGCTAAACTCTGGAAAGAACCAAGATGCCCTTCAACAGATGAATGGATAAGGAAGATGTAGTCCATATATACTAAGAAATATTATGCCTCCATCAGGAAGGATGAATACCCAACTTTTGTATCAACATGGACGCTACTGGAAGAGATTATGCTGATTGAAATAAGTCAAGCAGAGAGGGTCAAATATCATATGGTTTCACTTATTTGTAGAGCATAAGGAATAACAAGGAGGACATGTGGAGCTGAAGAGGAGAAGAGAGTTGGGGGAAACTGGAGGGGGAGATGAACCATGAGAGACTGTGGACTCTGAGAAAAATTCTGAGGGTTTTGGAGGGGAGAGGAGTGGGAGGTTGGATGAGCCTGGTGGTGGGCATTATGGAGGGCATATATTGCATGGAGTACTGGGTGTGGTGCATAAACAATGAATCTTGGAACACTGAGAAGAAATTTTAAAAAAATAATAAAGGCTTTAAAAAAATAGCTTAGGAAGAAGGACTCTTCCCCCAACCCCCCCCCCCATTTCCTTCCTTACTGCTTGAGCTGGGACATTTATCTTATCTTCATTGGCCCTCAAACTAAGATTTATACCACTGGCTCCCCTCTTTTGCAGGCCTTCAGACTCAGACAAAATTTTATTGTTGGCTTTCCTGGATTTTCAGCTTCCAGATGACAAATTGTGGGACTTTTCAACTACTATGATTACAGAAGCCCATTCCTTATAAATCACCCTCATTTTCCATAGGTAGGTGGACAGATAGATGGATGGATGGATGGATAGTGGATACAGACAGAGAAACAAAACTGTCATTCAAAACACAGTGTGTTTATATGAGAAAGAAATGAACTTCAAACCTTTTTTACTCTGTATATAATAAACTCATTCCAAAAGGATCATTAATATAATAAATGTAATTGTAAATGAAATAAAAAACCAGTGTATTTCTAAAAAAAAAGTAAGGAGAACATTTTTGCATTTAAATAAATGGCAAATAATGCATGAAATATTTCTTTTTATTAAGTATCAGAAATATCAATCAAATCTCATTGAAATATTTTACATCGTGGTATAGGATGAAGGTAACAAAACAACGAACACACATGTACACTCACAAATCCAAAACAGTACTCATAAGATATAGCAAAAAGAATCCTGGGAAATATTTTATTTAGAATATTGTGACAAATATATGGAACACACTAGAGCTTTTTTTGTTATTGTTGTTACATGGTGGGTAGAAATGAAATGAAAATGTAAAAAAAAAAAAGAGAAGTCAAGCCATTCTATCCAGTAGTCATATTTGACTTCTTACTCTTTAGAACCCCTAAAAGGTTTAAATTAACTCTAGGTTGCCTACTAATAGATGAGAATGTCCAATTAAAAAAGAAAAAAGACGGTGGAATGACTAGATTATCAAATCTTCAGAGCATTTTGCATGGCAGAGGGGTAGGAGAAGAATGACTCTGTAGGTCATTGGAATTCCAAGTATTATTCTTTTAAACTCAGAGAGGATGACATGTCATTTAATAAGCACAGAGCTGTCATTCAAAAAAATGCCAATTAAAATGAAATATGTAAAAATTTTTTCTCACTCATGTCAAGTCTTATATTCATGCCTTAGGACAATATGTTTATAGATTAATATTTGACTTACATATTCTACAGAAGTTTTTAATAGGGAAAAGGACATTCAAAATGGACCCATATAATTTAGGGATAGGATAAATGAAAAAGTGAGGAAGCACTGTTTCATAGATTTTCTTGATTTTTGTTTTTCAAAAGAAACTTGAAAATACAGTGATATGCTGTTAGGTGAAAGTAATGCCTTATTAAAATGGTTTTAATCAGTGCTGCATTCTATTACTGCTATTATCTGTGGAGTAGTGGCAACAGTTATAATAGTACTATTAGAAGTGGAAATTCATGATTTTGTGGCTGATTTAAACATTTCAAATGTAACTGAAGCACATGGCCTGGAAGCATCCTTACTCATTCTGTTAGATGAAAGCTGTACACCATAAAAATGTACACTTAGAACTCAAATATATGTGTTTGTTTTTAGTTGTTACTTTAAAGGAATTTGTTTTTCTATGAAATTGACAAGTGATAAATGGATGACAGACAGATGACTTCTTTTTTCTATTTTTCTCTTATTTTTCCTTTCTCTTCTTCCTATGCCCTAAATTTTTCCCCTCTTAATTTCCATTCCCCTTTTCTCGTTTTTAGTATTTATAACTATGTTCCTATTTTGTTCTGTTTAGCCACATCTTTTTTATCTTTGTCTTTATTTTCCATTTTGTTTATTGGTCACTATTTAAAATTCTAAGCATTTCATCCAGGAAGAACTGGTGCCAGTTCTGAACATGGCCCCTAGAGAAGAGAATATTCAAGTATAGTACAAAAATCTATGAGAATTAACCAAGATTTAACAAGGTTTGAAATGCTGCATACCCAAAGCCCATTCTACTGTAGAGGGAGCAATTATAGGATCAAAAGTGTTGAAGCTAATCATTTAACCCTACTTAGGAGAACAACATAACTAACACTTTGAAATAATTGAGCATGAATTCCCTCCCAATAACCATATTTGTATGATGAATTTTAGCCCTACTCTTTTGTACAAGTCTGACTTCAGAGAATTTTCTTAATCTCTCAGAGCCTGAAAACATTATCTATAGAACTGGGAATATGATATTCCCCTATTCACCTCAGAAGATTGTTTTTGTAAGGATAAGGAGAGAAATAATGCATGGGAAAGTACTTTGTACCTTACAAAGCTTTCTTCCAATTCACAAAGTAAGGTAAAAAGAAACAAAATTGTATTAAGTTCTTTGGTTCTCTACATATATTTTCTCAGATAAATATGATGTAATATATTACTCTAACTACAATATATCTTGCTGAACTTACAATTTTTTAAAGCTGGGTCAATTCCATGCTCAGTAAAGGGTGGAGTTTTTAATTAGAAAATAACATTCTATTGATGTTTTGGTGTATTTTATTTAACATGAAGTGCTCATTTTCAGTGACTGAATTCGTCTTAAGTTTGAGATTCTATCTTTTAAAAAGCACATTGAATTGTACTTCAGATATTTTGAAAATTCAACCATGTGTATACTTCATACACAAACATGCATACGCATACACAGTTCGTACAATGCATCTTAATAATCACACTAATTATATAAATGACATAGTAACACTGGAGTGCACTGAAAGAAATGCATTATTAATGTGTAGTTTCCTTTTTGTTGTTCAGTAGCAGTAATAAGTTAAGAAAAAAGGCCACTCATTTTGCTTTATCTAATCCTTTACACATTTGCAAAATGGTACACTAGTCTCTGTATTGAAACAAAATCTTTCTCTTTTCAATGATAGTTATTTTGTTCATGTGTTGAAATTATGAACTAGAGGCACAAAGTTCCCCATATTATAAACTGAGGTAAATGATCACTTTGAAATTGTGGATATGGAAGGTAGGTCGATAGATGATAGATGATAGATATAGATAGATAGATAGATAAACAGAAATAGATATGTATTTTTGTAATTTTTCAAAATTTTCACTTTTTCCATAGTGGCCACACCCTTTGTATGCAGGTGAAGGAGACTGATCACTAGTCCTTCAGAAGGACACACAACTGTAATCTTCATTTGCTTCTTCTCAGTGGCTCTTCTCATTCTTTGCTGTGATTTACTGTCTCCTTCAAACAGGTGATGTGATAATAGCTTCTTTGCCCATGAGAATGATATGATGTAGAGCTAGGCAGCTGCACATCTTGAAATGAATTTCATGATTGTTTTAAAAAATTAAAGGACGCCTGGATGGCTCAGTTGGTTAAGTGGCTGCCTTCGGCTCAGGTCATGATCCCAGCGTCCTGGGATCGAGTCCCACATCGGGCTCCTTGCTCGGCAGGGAGCCTGCTTCTCCCTCTGCCTCTGCCTGCCACTCTGTCTGCCTGTGCTTGCTTGCTCTCTCTCCCTCTCTCTCCCTCTCTCTCTGTCAAATAAATAAATAAAATAAAATAAAAATAAATAAAAAATTAAAAATAAAAAGAATTAAGAATGTGAAAACTGTCAAAACTCCCTCTTGTCTCTACTATTTGTATGCAGAATACCTTTCTTTGACCAGATTCTGAAAATCCTTGACATACCTCATGAGAGAGTTCGAACCTCCTTTACTATATTAGTAACACTAATAATAAGTGACAGGGTTAATAATTACATTATTATGAGGATGTTCAGCTCAATACTGAACCAATTCTAGACCAGAGTAATTTTCTTTATAAATCCACTCATCTATGTGTGTATGTATAATGGCTTTCTTCCAAGGAATTTAAAGCCCCATACTTAACTCCCTTATTTATTTCCAAAGTGTGGTTCAAAAAATATGTCATGATTAGAAGTGAAAATAAAAACAGAAAGTATTTATATATCAGCTAAATGAAATGTATTGTGTCAACACACTGAGGCTGTAGCCACTGACTTGCTTTTCTGTAGCAAGAAAAATAAAAGAATTATAGTGTATTTGTCCTCTAATCTGTCATTGCTAATTTTTGCATTGCTACACAATTATGTATTCAGATGTTGCACACTAAATGTAAAGTGATCATTAAAAAAAATAACACACCACTGGTAATCTGTAAGGTTAAAAATAGTATTTTGTTATTTTAACACAGGAAATAAATTTGGTGAGACAACTGTTCCTTCTACTAATTTCAGATTATATAGACCTTGCCATAGAAACTCAGTAAAATTTCAACTATATCTATATGTGTTTTTTAATAGTATTTAATTTCTTCGGTATGTGAATGGTCTGGAGTCTTTAGAGAACTGATCAAGGACAAAGTTGGTGGCAGGGTTTTTTATCTGATATGGAGATTTTGAGTTCTTTTTTTTCTTGTATGCATTCAATAAAAAATAGATTAAGCTATTGAATTTCCAAAGGTTTTTATATAGAATTGAAATAAGTTTCTGACTCCCTCCCAGATCCTTTTGTGGTCAGTAGAGTCTCCCTTACTAATATATCTAGATATTGGCTGATATCTGCCAGGAGAGTAGTTGAACTCTTGGAGCAGCTTCTCAGTGGGGCTATGATTTTTAAGTTACTGTGTAATGGAGTGTATTACCATTTACCATACGATGAGATAGCCTGTCTGTCAGCCAGGGAGCTATTTAAAGTTATATATAGGTCAAATGAGCCAAAAAGAGCAAAGGAAGATCAAGAATATTGAGTATCTCAAAAATAAAAAGATCAAAATATTTTAGGTACCAGGTGATTTTTTTCCATGTTTTTCTTTAATCTATTGAAGAAATTGATTGTGAATTATTAAATGCATTAAGAAAAATGTATTTCAAGGGCATACATTTTCCCTCTTGAATCAACCATATGGTATACAGATCCTATTTCTACAAACGGTTTCATATATTACTATTCATACTTACTAATGGGAGGTATCTTATAATTTCCAATTTACACTTCTGGGATCAGATTATGTTTTCATCTCACTAAGAATCATTAAATGTCATTTCCTGAGTTACATTTTGTAGCTGAAACTACCGTTCTTTACTATCCACTGTTTAAATATACTAAGTAAATTATGTTAAATGATAAAAAGAAACATTTTTCATTTGTCTTTCCAAAGGCACCTTCACTATCAGGAGTTCTGCACTAGCTTGCAAAACATGGCAGTGTTTACTGTGTAAATTATTGAAGGATTTAAAAAGAATATACATTATTTTCTTATTCTGTAGTTAAGTAGTTGAAAATGAGAAACAGAAAATTACATTTTTTAAATTACTTAAATAACTCTGACTTCGGGTCAGATGAACATTGGTATTTAAGATATTTTATGTATCTTTAATTAGAGATTTTCTGTTTACCTTTCTGTTTTATCAAAATAAATAGTATTCAGTGTTCTTTTCATTTTTGGTTATACAACTTATTTTTTTTTGATAATCACTCTGTTAAAACAATTTACAACAGTGTTTCATAGAAGATTTAATTGTAAATATTTTATGTATATATGTACATATATAATACATATATAGATATAATATACATATATGTATAATAATAATAATTTTTATATATGCAATAAGCAGTCCATATAAGAAAGGCAGAATCCTGAGCAAATGTTAGGGAAAATCTGTTCCTCTAAGGATAAAATCCTTTTCCAGTAAAGAGTTCCAAATGTTATATTAGAGCAATGCCAACTTCGTATCCAGCATTCTGAAGCCTAGTTTAAATCCAGCAATTTACTCTTGTAGCTTTACTTTTTTTTTGCTAGAGTCTCCATTTTTAAACAAAATGTTTCAAATTATTAATATACAAACAATGCAAGCTTCAGAAAGTTGTATTTGTGTTTTACACAACTCCACTTCTTATCATATCTAGAAAGACAACACCCTGTTGACCCCTAACTCTCTTTCACATATTCTGAATAATCATGTTCTGTGTAAGCATTAATTGCTAAGGGAAAAAAGAGTCTAATTCCAGCTCCTATTTCTTATTTTAGTGGAATCTCTGTCCATATATGGATTAATACATAAGTTGTGTCCAAATATTTAAAAATCAACTGTATTTTGTGTTTTTAATTTATTTCTTCATAACAGTAATGAGACATGACTCTTCATAAAGCTCTTTGTATGCTGCCTCTGGGAGTGTTAATTAATATAGCCAACTTTGATAAAATGAGGTTTAAGAGTACAAGAGAGTCAGATCTTCTGGAACTGAATCCTAGCTCTGCTACTTAATTGTTTTGTGACATGGTAGAAGTTAATCTTTGCTTTTTAGTTTCTTCCTCTGAAAATTTAGGGTTAATAATATTTACCTTGTATATATTTGTTGTGAAGCTGTGTGTGAATATTATATATTCGAATATATTCTCTAATATTCATGTGTGCATATATTCTCTAATATGTGTATATATATAAATAGATATGTACATATACTCTCGTACAATACTACAATAGACCTCATAGAGCAGCATAGACAGATATCAATAACAGTAGTTATATATGGGAGAAGGATATAGGGGAATATTATTCTTATCTCTTATATTTTGATTCTTAAATCTGAATATTTCATGTATTAAACACATAATGGAAAATATAAGTCAAACAAAGCTAATAGTAATATTCATCTTCAACTTTTTCTGATGTGCAACATTTTATTCTGTTATTTATTTTTTGAAATCAAAGTACTAAATTGTATGGTAGTATTTATAATTAAACAGGAAAATAAAAAATATAAACAAAATGATAGAATAGGAACCTGGGGAATCTTTCAAGGAAGGGAAACACTTTGAGTTGGGATTTTCACACTGAGTAAGATGGATATGTAGATCATAGTGGGCACTGGATATCAGGTGGAGTGAGAACAAGCAGGGGGAAAAAAAGTGAAGTTTCTTTTCAGGATCCTTTACTTGAACTGTACTTTTGAGCAAACCATCTGACCTCTCTAAATCTTTATTGGCCCATTGAAAAACAAGTATGATATTGTTTATCTCAAAGGGATAGTGCAGGATTGAAAGCAGTATTATATAAAGGGATTTATAAACTATAAATCCCCAAATATGTATTAGTTATTATTTTATTGTTATTAAGAAATATATATATATATATATATATATATATATATATATACACAAAAAAAACAGGGAGCTCAGCCTGACTAGAAGGAAAGAAATAGAAAATTGTGTTTATGTGTTGAATACACCATATTATGGAGGTATTTGGAAACACATAGGACTTGAAGGATCAGTTCAAACACTGTGCTTCAAACAATAATTTGACAATAATATTTAAATTCATGTCTGTAGGGGTGCCTGCGTGGCTCAATTGGTTAAGTGGCTGCTTTTGCCTCAGGTGATGATCCCAGGGTCCTGGGATGAGCTGGGCATTGGCATGGACATCTGGCTCCTTGCTTAGCAGCGAGCCTGCTTCCCTGCCAGCTGTTCTCCCTGCTTGTGCTTGCTCTCTGTTTCTCTTTCTGTGTGTCAATTAAATAAATAAAATCTTTAAAAAAAGTAATAAAATAAAATCATGTCTGTTTTAACAAGCTAGCATTCTGAAGATTTAGATTCTATGCATGACACTATCCTATGTATTTTATATATACTAATTCTTTAATCTTGCAAAAGGATGAAGAAAGCAGTATTATTATCCTAGAATTATAAATTAATAAACTGTGTGCCTCTAAGTCCCAAAGAGGTTACATAATATGAGTGAGGGAACACCTAGTGAGTACTAGATCTGAGGTAGGAACACACACAGCCATGCTTTTAATACAATTCCACAGTTCTTCCTCTCCATGCACTACTTCTTCTTAGGTAATGGATATAAATAAGGAAAACTGTGACTATGCAAATTTGTTTCTGAATGTAATATAAGAAAAAAAAAAACAATGACTTAAATTAAGGAAAAAGAGATCAGCTAACATATGTTAGGATGCCCCATTAATGCCCTCCTCCTTTACCCACATCCTTTTGTGGAGGAACCATGATAGATGTCACTAATAATAGGTGTGCATGGTGAAAAATATTGATATAAAGAGAATTTTCAAGATAGACGTTCTTTATTTTCATTCTATCATCTTTTCTCCTTCAAAAGTAGTTGTTTGGGTCTCTATCCTTGAGAAAATAGAATATATTTCTAGATTTGGTTGCTATTTGGGAAATAGGTTTCTTTCATTCTTAAAAACAAAAGTAGGGGCACCTGGGTGGCTCAGTGGTTTAAGCCTCTGCCTTCGGCTCAGGTCATGATCTCAGGGTTCTGGGATCAAGCCCCACATCGGGCTCTCTGCTCGGTGGGGAGCCTGCTCCCCCCTCTCTCTCTCTCTGCCTGCTGCTCTGCCTGCTTGTGATCTCTCTCTCTCTCTGTCAAATTAATAAATAAAATCTTTAAAAAAAAACAAAATCAAAAGTAAACAAGAAGAAAGCACACAAATGTTTAAATGTTTAGTGTAGGCTCTACTTTCTTAGTGGAATAGGGCAAATCAGACATCAACTTTTCTTGTATGTAATCATATTCATGTATGTGACATCCTTGTTGAGATGAGAAGTGTACATAGCTTCCACTCTTAAAAATCTATATATAGCAATAGGCAACTAACCATGCAGATATAGAAGAAAGAGAATACTGAAAAGACAAGAGCAGAATGGTAAAATGAAGATTAATAAAAGATAATGGATTTCCAAATATCTAAGCCAAAATAAGATGAGACACTGTAATAAAAAATCACATGGAAAAACACCGAACCCTGGGAAGACCTCATTTTAGTTGGGAAATGTTTCTATGTTTTTAGGAATACTGAGACCTATCTTTAATTATACTACCTAAGGACATGATCATTGGGAACATATATTTAAAATAAAGAATCTAATGATAACAGAAAATATTTTCTTATAGGAAATTATTCAGGTTTGATAGGAATCTGATTTGATAACATAGGAATCCTACTAATGATTCCATTATTAAATATGGGGGGAAAAAGAAAAAAAAAACTAAGTATTTGGAGCAGAGAATTATTCAAACAGAAAACTGGAATCTTGCACAGTTTTGAAAGAGATAAAATAAGAAATATTAGGAAGACTAGTTCTAACTTCAAGGGTCCCCAGAAGTGAAGAAATAGGAAGGAAGCCATTGATAATGACCTCAGTTGCCATAGGCATTAAAGTAGGTGATTCTCACAGCAGGAAAATCTGAAGCTGTTGGCAATACTCCAGGTCAGCTAACAGTTGATTCCCACACAATCACTGGTTCTTTCTTGCATGAGTGCTTCTCATTAGTTGAATTCTAATAGGAAGATGTTGTGGGAAAACAGAGCTCGAGAAAAACAAGAATATAGAAGGAAAAAGATATCATGCTAAACTAATCACACACAATGCATCACAGATAGTGAGAAGGTGGAATGGTTAGAGGCAAATTTTTTTGTTGGTTGTAATTCAAGAGCAAGCTAATGAAAACATGGGCTAGAGTGGAGACAATGGAAGCCGAGAAGATGAATAAATCATGATATATAGAGCTAACATTTGACATGTAGCTAGCATTTTTGAGTGCTTACAACATGCCTGGACCAATGATCTCCTATATATGTAGATATGGCCTTCATTTAACAAATACTTATCTAGCACTTCATGTGTGTCAGGAACAATTCTTAAAGCTTTACACATATTTGCTCATTTATTTCTTATAACAACTCTATGAAATAGATGCTTATAGATGTACATGTTTTTTGCATGCAGAGAATTTGAGTAATGGAGCTCACACAGCTGGTAAATTGCTAGAGTTCTCACAGTAGTGCAGGGTAGAGCTATGATTCAAATCCAGGTAATATGGCTCCAGTGTCATACTCTGAACCTCTACAGGACAGCGCCTCTCATTCTAGTTTCAATAGATTACCCTTTTTGTGAGAAAGGCACTCCTGCTTTGTTGAATGAGAAGATGGAGGCCCAGAATGTTAAATGATTTGCCCAGCATGATACATATAGTAAATTATCTAAGCATTTTGACTTAATTTTACCATTACATAATTTGGTGACTAACTATAGCAAACAAAGTAAAGAGAGAATTTGAAAATAATTTTTAAACTACCTAAACTTGAAGGTCGAAAGAACAGTGGTATCACAGAAAAAATAATGTAGTAATGCAGAGGATCATATTTGAAAAGTGGTATTCACACTGGAATGGGTGAATCCAAGGGGAGCAGAACATTCAGGTGGACATGTTTTCCATTCAGTTATAAGTCAGTTACAAATCAGGGATTAGTTTCTCCTAAAGAAGAAAAGTACTGATGAAATGTATCTGAGAACTGACCCACGGCCTGTATATCAGGGCAAGATTGGCAGAAGGAACATTGGACCTTTTGAAGAAAACATGGATACAAGGGATAAGACATTCTCAGTAAGAATTCTAGAAATACTTGGTACTCGTGTGTGTAAGAGTCAGGAGTGGTTGTGAAGGAAGAAATAGAATAGAGAAGTAGCTAATTCTACCCATCTTTTCACGTGTCCTGTTGAATCCCCCACTATCACATTCCATATAGATCATATCAGATAAAAAATATATTCTATAATATATAACATGTAGTATTTTATAATATATAACATGTAATGTATATAACATATATATAACATGCAACATTATATTCTATAATATATAACATGTATATATAATATATGTGTGTATAAAGTATATATTCTATAATACATATAACATGTAATATCTATTATATATTATATATCTATTATATAAATATCTATATGTGTATATACATATATATATTCTGTGTATATATATATATATATATACATGTGTATGTGTGTGTATATATATATATATATATATATATATATATACTGAAAAACCAGAGGCCTGTTAATGTCACCTTTCCTCACTTCCCTGTAATCCCTAAAAATTCCCTAAATATGACCACATATATTATTCATCTATTTTTTGCCCTTTCCTCATCACCTTTATTTTCCCTGATGCAATTTTTATTCTGGAGATCCTTAAAAGAAAATAACTTTTCTTTGGAAATAACTCCTTTTGTAGTCTCATACTATGTAGTGAATGTTCCTTCCAACTCCACTTGCCTGATAGGAACATATGACCCTTCACTACTAATGACAATTCTACTACATTCCAGGGAGTTTGAATTTTGATTTGGGAAGAGATGAGACTTTTCTTATTCTTTAACCTCTCTCTGAATCATTACTCACATGCTTGCATTAAAACATATGTTACATCAGTTAATGCTACTCTTCTATATTTAGTGAAATTTAGAAACTAGGCTCAAATTCAGCATCAGAGTTGACCGTTGTCCCTGGTAAACTGAATGCAGTTTGTTCAACTCTCATTTACAAGGCTACACTTGGGACATCATTCAAACAGAACTCTCCTTGAAACTTGTTTAAATACTCTTATCTGTATTTAGCTCTCTCACTCCCTTATGCCACCTGCCATCTATCCAATTGCTTAAACCAGAAATCTGATACCATCCTAAGTCCTACTACTTATCATTTTTCCTATCCATGAACCAACAAAGTCTTTCTGTTCTCTCATTTTTAATTTTTTTTCTTTAAGCTTTTTTATTTAAACATATAATGTAACCCCACCACCCTCTCCCAAACCCTCTCCCCCCCACCCCCCTCAGTTTGTTTTATGACATTAAGAGTCTCTTTTGGTTTGTCTCCCTCCCGATCCCATCTTGTTTCATTTTTTGTTTTCCTACCACCTTAATCCCCACCCCCGTTGCATCTCCACTTCCTCATACCAGGGAGATCATGTGATAGTTGTCTTTCTCCAGTTGACTTATTTCGCTAAGCATAATACGCTCTAGTTCCATCCATGTCGTTGCAAATGGTAAGATTTCATTTCTTTTGATGGCTGCATAGTATTCCATTGTATTTATATACCACATCTTTATCCATTTGTCTGTTGATGGAGATCTAGGTTCTTCTTCTCTCAGTTTTTTAAAAGATTTTATTTATTTATTTGACAGGCAGAGATCACAAGTAGGCAGAGAGGCAGGCAGAGAGAGAGAAGGAAGAAGCAGGATCCCTGCTGAGCAGAGAGGCAGAGAGGCCGATGCGGGGCTCGATCCCAGGACCCTGAGATCATGACCTGAGCCGAAGGCAGAAGCTTAACCCACTGAGTCACCCAGACTCCCCTGGTCTCTCAATTTTATACATTTTTCTATCCCCTCTAACTAACTACCCTTCCCAAAGCCACCATCATCTTATCTATGAATGAAAACCAAAATAGCCTTTCATTTCCTTTTCATTCTGCCCTTCTCCAATCCATTTTTAATACTGTATGCAGAGTGATATTTCTAAGTGCAAATTGATTCTATCATTTTCCAGCTTGACACCTTTGATTTTCATTCTATTGCCTATAACAAGGGTCCACAAACTTCTTCCATAAATGACCAGATGGTAAATATTTTAAGTATTTTAAATACAGGTCGTATGGTTTTTTCCCAGTTTCTCAGTCTTGATGCTGTAGCACAAAATAAATCATAGAAAGCACATAAACCAATGGGTGCGGCTGGGTTCCAATGAAACTTTATTTACAAAAACAGGTTGCAGGTGGATTTGGCCCGTGGGACCGTAGTTTCATTCCCCAGTCAGGAGACTGAAGTTCAAAGTCTTGACCAATTGTTGATGTACTTGTAGTCAATATTTCCTATGTTATTTCCTCAAGCTGGAACAGTCTGTATGCAACTGTTCATGAAGAAGCAAATATCTTTTCTTTTTTCTTTTCCTTTTTATTTTATTTATTTATTTATTTATTTTTGGTTTCAACCTAAATGTCAAATTCTCAGAGAAGGCCATGCTGACGCCTGATTAATTACTATGTTCCTATGGCATTCTGTTTTTCTTCTCTCTTATGCATATTTTTTGTAATTATTTCAGAAACAACACAGTGTTGTGGTTCAGTGAATGGAGCCACACTTCTTGGTCCAAATCCTGGCTCCACCACGTTCTAGTTGTGTGATTTTTTTTTTATTAAGATTTTATTTATGTATTTCAGAGAGAGAGAGAGAGAGAGAGAGAGAGCATAAGAGGGGAGAAGGTCAGAGGGAGAAGCAGACTCCCCATGGAGCTGGGAGCCGGATGCGGGACTCGATCCCGGAACTCCGGGATCATGACCTGAGCTGAAGGCAGTTGCTTAACCAACTGAGCCACCCAGGCGTCCCTAGTTGTGTGATTTTAAACAAGCTACTTAACCTCTCTCTCTCTCTGGTTTGCTCTTTTATAACATAGAAAGGATGATAGTACCTTAAAAGATGTTATAAAGATTAAAAGAGTTAATATTTATAAAATACTTAGAGTACTTCCTGGTGCATAGTCATTGCTAAATAACAGTTTATTTTCATTAGAGTCCCACTTTTCCACTAAACATAAACACTAGCTGGTGAAAGATATGCTTCATGCTCACTATTCTATCTCTAGAATATGTCACTAGGATGTATACTATGAGTAGTAAATTAACAAATGGATTATAACCATTAAACCATTATGGAAATATATTTGATTCCTTTATTTTCTTACTTTCAAATTATCTGATTTTTCTCTAGAATATAAGCTCTATGAGGGCAAAAACTACTAGACTCATAAATATATAACAAAACAGTAGTTGATTTATAAACATATACAGATGAGTGTATAGCTACCCATAATTCTCAGAATAAAGTCCCAGCTCCCCAGCTCCAAGGCCTTTGGTGATGCAACCAACGTACTTCACTGGAACCTAATCTCCCACACCTGTTTCTGTATGTTCTGACCAGAATGGAATACTTGCAGTGCACATCAGCTCTCTCTTCATGCCTGTGCACATGCTCTTTCCCTCTCCTGAAACATTCCTTATCCACCACACATACCTACACAACACAACCCTTTCTAAACACTATGAGTAAACTCTTATTTATCTTCCTGCTTTAAACATGTATTTTTTATTTCTGCAATCATAGTTATCTTCTGACTCCAGAAACTAGATAGGTATCCCTTCTTTATGTAAATACTTACACATTGAATAGAAATTGCCCATTTGATTGTTTTCCCCATTAAATTGAGTTTAGCTATTTCAGAGATTGTATTTTGTTCACTGTTATATCTCAAGAATTTAGCACAGTGACTTGAAAGAATAAATATCCAACACTTATGTGATGAATAAATGAAAATAAATGTTTATTGTGTATCCAGTAGTTCTTGTGTGAAAAAAAGAGAAATTAATCATTCTGCACTTAAGACATCCATAATTTGGCCTGTGCTTTGAGATTTAAAGCTGAAACCTACATTGTATTTGTATTCAAATTTATTATGAAAATGAAGCAAATGTCATCCTGGAGGTTAGGAGTGATTGTAGAATGTAGAAATAAGGTGTTAGTGCTCGGTCGCTTAACTGGTAATTAGATCATCTAAATTTATAAAACTCACAAATTAAAAAGTCAGTTTTTATGAAGAATTGTAAGTTGATTTGTCTACTTTAAGCAGTGTGTAGATGTTATTTTACACCTGAGATATACTCTTCCTGTTTAATATTTTACTAGTCATCTTTATTACCCTCTCACATTACATTAGAGACAATTTTCATCTGTTAGGATGATTTTTATGTGACATTCTGAGCCTAACTGGTCTCTTGCTCTTTAGAGATATGGGAGGAAAACAACCTGCTAAAATACAAAATAAATTCTTACTGAAATTTATTTTTTATTACCTTTATATTATTAGCTTCTCTCCTAGTTCTTTGTCATGATTACTTGGAAATCAGATGGCTTACCAAGAACACTCTGCCTAGGCAAGGAATTTACTCTTTGATACAGATAAAATTTGTAATTTGATACAGATAAAATTTGATACAGATAAAAATGTCAGATTTACATTTTTTTGAACAAAAGTTTCCTTTAGTTGTATAGCAGAACAAAGTATATCCTAGAAATAAATATATAATGCATATTTTTAAGTTATGTATTTTTCTAAAAATTAACTAATACGTTAATCCCCTTTCCCTAAGTTGCTAAAATATGGTAACAAATACATCATAATTTTTGGTGGTTTAAACTTTTCATTTGAATACAATTTCAACTTACACAAAATTTGCAAGAATTAGAAAAGTACTAAGAACCTCTGTATATTTGCTCAGATTGTATAGTTGTTAACCTTTTACCACATTTGCTTTGTCATTTCTTTCTACGTCTCTGGTGGATCTCTCTGTCTCCCCCTCCTTATATTTGAGGTTAAGTTGCATATAACATGGCTTTTTCCCCTAAATACATCAGTTTGTAATTTCTGAGAATAACATTCTTTTTAACAGAACTGTAGAATAGTTATCTATTTAGTAAATTTAATATTGACTCTTACATACCATCCAAAATCCATTTTTGCCAGTTAATCCCATAATGTTATCTATGGTACTTTTTGGGAGCCAATCAAGGACTCAGTCTAGACAGAGGGATTGTATTTCACTGCCATGTCATTTTGGCCTCCTATAATGGGAAAATTTTCCACAGCTTTTCTCTGTCTTCCATGAAATTGACTTTTTGTGCCTATTACTGCTTCCTCCTAATTTTATTTTTTTATTTTTTAAAGATTTTATTTATTTATTTGATAGACAGAGATCACAAATAGGCAGAGAGGCAGAGAGAGAGAGGAGGAAGCAGGCTGTCCACAGAGCAGAGAGCCCAATGTAGGGCTCGATCCCACGACCCTGAGATCATGACCTGAGCCGAAGGCAACAGCTTTAACCCACTGAGCCACTCAGGCGCCCCTTCCTCCTAATTTTAAAATACGGAACATTTATTTTGGGTTGGTCTAATGTTTCCTAATGATTATAGTAAGACTATGTAATATTGTCTGCAATCTGATACATGGTGTCTTGTCCTCTTCAGGGCCTCACATCTGGAGGCATCTCTCTCCACTGGTAATATTAATTCTCATGAGTTAATCAAGGTATTGTCTAATTTCTTCACCCTATTTGTAATGATTATTTTCCCCTTGCAACCAGTAAATAGCTTTTAGGAAAACTCTTTAGGAACATGCAAATAACCTGCTTCTCATAATAATTCCTCCTTATGTATAAACATCCACTGATGACTCTTGCTTGATCCACTCTTAATATGATGGCTGTATAAGACTGGTTTTACAAATCTAGCACTCCCTCCTTCCTTCCTCAATTAAACATTTATATTCTAATTTATGATGTATTATCCTTATGGACTCATACATCTCTATTTTTAATTATTTATAATTAATTAATGTACTGAATTAATTTGCTCCCCTAATTAGGGGAGCATTTGACTAGTAACATGGCCCAAATATTATTATTATTATGATTATTACTTTATTTTTTCTGGTGTAAGATACTCCAGAAGCATCTCATACATACCATGACCCAACCATATAAGAAATTTCTCTTAGGATCCTTGGTTCCTTCTAGGAAGAATCGTATCTGTGACCAAGATCAGGTACTAGATGTACTCATTGCTATTAGAGTGTAATTATTACCTAGTCCTTTTAGGTCACAGTGCTAGAAAATATATGCATGTATATACATATATACATAGCACATATACAAATGTAATCACTTATGCAAATATACCTATTGCCATGCATATGTACAAACATGGACAGGTACATGCATATAAGTGTCCACACACCTACATAAAATTATGCATATGGTATACATATTTTAGAAATCAGGAGTTTACATTAAAAATTTCAGTTTCTAAGCATCATCACATGTTTCTTTCTTGTTTCCTCTATTCCCTATTTGCCATATTTTCTTCCTCAGTAAGAACATTGGCCTTCAATGTTCTATCAAACTATCAAAACATATAATTTTTTCCTCACTCCTATAATACATCTAAAATTGTCTCAGATTTCTCTAGCCATACGTCTACAAAAAGTGAACCTACTAAAAAGATTTCAAGATTTGTTTGCAACTTTCTCTCCCACCAGACTTAGAATATATTGTCAAGTATTATGTTCCCAAATTATTTTGGTTCTTTCTTTTTTCTTTCTTCCCTACCTTCTTCCCTCTCTGATTCACTCCTTCTCTCTCTTCTTCTCTCCCTTGCTCCTTCCTTCCATTTTTCCCCTTTGTCACCTTGTCTTCTCTCTCTCTTTCTTTTCCTCTCTTCAGTATGGTTATGGTATTCCTTTAAAATGTATCTGGAAAACACTTATTTAAATTTACTCCCATTGCTATTTGTTCATTCTTGGTATTATTAATAATTTAACAGTATTTTATTGAAAATGTAGGCCATTAAATACTCATAAAATTCAAAACAAAATAAAAGTAAGGTATATTCTCTACCTTGTTTCTCCTAATTCCCCATAGGTAACCAATTTAATGCTGATCTGTTACACATTTGCAAAATGGTACAATATTTTTTCTGTAAAAATTAGCACTTATATACATGCTACATTATTATTGTTGCCTTTTTTTATTTTTTTATTTTTATTTTATTTATTTTATTTTTTATTAGAGAGAGAGAGAGAGAGAACACAGGCAGACAGAGAGGCAGGCAGAGGCAGAGGAAGAAGCAGGCTCCCTGCCGAGCAAGGAGCCCGATGTGGGACTCGATCCCAGGACGCTGGGATCATGACCTGAGCCGAAGGCAGCCGCTTAACCAACTGAGCCACCCAGGCGTCCCTATTGTTGCCTTTTTATACAATGAATATATGGATGATATATTGTAAACACATATACACCTTTTAATATTTTAGTGTACTTTTTACTTAAGGATATCTCCTTAACTAGTTCCATAACAGTATGTAAACATTTCCTTTTTTATAGATGATATTGTTTTTTTGTATTTTTTAAATTTTTATTTATTTATTTGTCAGAGAGAGAGCAGGAGCAAGCACAGGCAGACAGAGTGGAAGGCAGAGGCAGAGGGAGAAGCTGGCTCCATGCTGAGCAAGGAGCCAGATGTGGGACTCGATCCCAGGATGCTGGGATCACGACCTGAGCCGAAGGCAGCCGCTCAACCAACTGAGCCACCCAGGCGTCCCAAGATGATATTGTTTTAATTGTACATTTTAACTTCTGTGTATGTAACACAGTATATTCACTTATCTCTTAAGATTGTCTTGCAATACTTTGCAATTACAAGTGATGCTCTGACCTCATCCATGTGACTTTTTGTATTATTGGATTTGTACCATGAAGATGCATTTCTATGAGTGGGATTGCAAAATAGAAATGTAAAGGCATTTACAATGGGGTTTTGTTAAACACTGTCAGACTCCTTTCCAAAGGGATTGTATCACTTTTCATTGCTATCACATAAACTATGTAAGTACCTAGTTTTTCATGGCTTTTCTCATTTTCAAGCTTCTGCTGGTTTGCTAATCTAATGGGTGAGAAATGGAATTTCAGTTTCCTTTTCAGTGTATTTCTCTCCTTATGAAGCTGAATTTAATTCCGTATGTTTAAAGGCTATTTTTATAAATCTTTTTGTTTACGTCTTCTCCATATTTCCTAAATTTTTGGAGTTTTATTTCTGTTTTTTAAATATTCTTTATGTACTATATAATACATAAAAAATATATACAATATATAAATATATAAATATTTTAAATATTCTTTATGTATTAGTAATAGTAGTCCTGTATCTGTGATATATGTTGAAATATATATCTGTACAGCTAATATATATACATATATATGTATGTATAATATTTGTATATACAAATATATATCTACATTTAATTTATATAAATATACATTTACATTATATATCTATTATATGTGTGTGTGTGTGTGTGTGTGTGTGTGTGTGTGTATTTATATCCCTGGCTCATTTGGAGTTTGTTCTTGTGTATGGTATGAAAAGTTTTAACTTTTTCCAGAAATATTCAGTGGTCCCAGCACCATTGATTTTCCAAAGAATTATCTTTGTCCATGTGATTTCAGCTATTTCAAGTATCACATAGAAGATTTAAATAGATCGGTAGTTGGCTCTCTTTCTATTTTCTTTTCTATTCCATTGACCTTTATATCTATTCATGCACCTATTTTAATTAATAGTATACTTGTAGTATGCTTTAATACCTTGCAGGACTGGTTCTCCCTCATAGCTCTTCCTGTATACTGTTTTCTAGCTATTATGACATCACAATTTTTTTAAACCTGCAAAAAATGGAACTGTTACTTTCATTTTTCTATATGTCTCATGGTCAGTGTTAACTTTTAGAGAACTTCCATGACACTTCCACCTAAACTATGCTTAAAGTGTTTACTATTTTACTACATCTTCCTATTCTCACTCATAGTATGTATTAACATACATAATTATGTGCTTGTTTTTGAGACCAATTACTTAGTGTCGAACTTCTTGCATGCAATAGGCTTTTGGTGATGGTCACCATGCTGGAAGAAAGAGTATTAAAGACAGGACATGGAAGCTACCATGCATAGCTAAAAAAACAAAAAACTTTTTATGAGCACATACAGAGAAACTACATGACCCTCCAATAAATAATTCATGGGCTTTCTGGAGGAGGAAGGATTCAGTAATAGGAAGTATGGGAAAGAATTGATGAAACATACAGTAGAATTTATAAAACTGAACTTTCTGTCACTTATATGCAATAAAATATTCATGAGGGAAGGATGGAGAATGGATCACAAGTCCCTGCTGAGCTGATGACTATCCAGAAGGTTAGATGATGGATAGCATGGAGAGTGAAATGAGGTGTGAATTTCTGAGTTCTTGCCATCATCAGATATATTTGATACAGTTCTATATCCGCATCCTTTCTAAATACCACGTGGTTACTGCCTCTGATACATTGTTTTTAAAGATTTTATTTATTTATTTGACAGACGGAAATCACAGAGAAGCAGGCAGAAAGAGAGGAGGAAGCAGGCTCCCCACCGAGCAGAGAGCCCCATGCGGGGCTCCATCCGAGGACCCTGGGATCATGACCTGAGCGGAAGGCAGAGGCTTTAATCCACTGAGCCACCCTGGCTGATACATTTTAAGAATGAATATTAGAAAACACACTTTTAATGTTCCAAAAAATCCAAATGCAAAAAAAAAAAAATCATGTCTCTAGGGAAAATAATTCAAAAGAAAAAAAAAAAAGATTTGGAAGAAATGTAATAATAGCAATATAAACCCCAATGTGTTTGATGATCATTGAAGGACACAAGTATTAATGCTAGATTGTATAAAATAGATCTCGTCACTGCAATTATATTTAAACCTCAGATCTTAGTGGAAGGGTGCTTTCTTTGAAAAATATTAGCAGAGCATTCCCTTTTGAAATATATCAGAAGTTATTTCCCCGAATTAGTCGAATGGATAAAATATATCTCTCACTCGGTTTTACCAAGTTCTAACTTCATGACTCTCATTGTTGGAGGAGACTGAATCTTGACTTCTGTAAAATGAGAAGGAAATTCAACTATTTTTAGAACACACTACACATTTTAAATTTAAATATCACAACAAACTATAAATTGACAAATTGTAGCATGTGGAAGAATTAGAAATTGAACCATAATTGACTTCTTTCTCACGTGAATATCCTGACCTCTACAAAATATTCTTTGATGAATATTATTGGTATGAAATATTTATGAATTATGTTATATAGTTTTATTTGTATTTGTTAAGTTATTCGAATTCTTTAAAGAAAAGTTGTTAGACTTTTCTTCCGGTTAATCATTTTAAATATGGTAGACTATTCACATTTTCTAAGTAAGTTCACTATGAAAAAGATTAATAAAAAGTAACAGATGGTAGTTTCTTTAAATAAAAGTATAAAAAGAATATGCACAATTAAACTCTAATTAGAAAAGATCAATTAGCAGGCAGGCAAAATGGTTTGCAATCTTAAGCAACATACTGAAAATTCAAGGCTTGGGGATTTCTACTCTTCCATTGAAAGAAGTTAGAGTTAAAGCAAGTGAAGGATAAAGTAATTATCTGGTAAACTTCGATATGTTCACATTACAATCATGAGAAATCATACAAATAAAATGCCTTTAGAGTCTTGGTTAACTATGTCAATAGGCCTAATTTGTGGAAAGATAACAATAATGTTTACTATATTTAGTTTCTTGACACAGACAAGATATGGGCTTTAGCAATCATAATTGATTAATATGTATTTAGCATTAAGCTATGCATAGCACAAGGATAAGTTTGCAAATAAGTAACTTAGAAATTCTTAAGAATATTTGACCTTTTGACCTATGTACTCCAGCGCTTGCTTTTCAGAGAAGAACAATAATAAAAGAAACACTGAGGTAGACACTAAGCCAGTGTGAATTCTATGGTAAAGAGGTTTCAAAAGTTTTGTATGTTATATGAATGTATTATATTTTATCTTTTTGCAACAGTATCACTTTGGTGAAAGCTGTTTGAAGGTTGCTTAGTGTTTTAAAAGGCCAAGTGATTGAAAAAGAAAAGGTGGGACGCCTGGGTGGCTCAGTTGGTTAAGCGGCTGCCTTCGGCTCAGGTCATGATCCCAGCGTCCTGGGATCGAGTCCCACATCGGGCTACTTGCTCGGCGGGGAGCCTGCTCCTCCTTCTGCCTCTGCCTGCCTCTCAGTCTGCCTGTGCTCGCTCTCTCTCTCTAACTAATAAATAAATAAAATCTTTAAAAAAAAAAAAAAAGAAAAGAAAAGGTGGGATAGAATAGAGCTGAAAATGATGCTGAATTACCTATTGTAAAATTACCTATAGCTAAATTCACATTAGTTTTTGGCCTTTTATCAGGGAATTGTCTTTGATCAAGACTTACCCAACTCTATTCATGACATCTCCACTTGGATATCTAATAAACATTTCAAATGTAACCCACCCAAGAACAAACCTTTGACTTTTCTGTCGCAAATTTACTCCTTCCCTAAACTTTATTCCATCCCCCCCTAGTTGTGTAGGTTCCAAACCAGAATTAAACCTTAATTTTTCGTTTTCCCTCACATCTACATGCAATCTATTCATATTAAAAAGTTTAACCATCTTCACTTCAAAATCTTATCCTAAATCTAATAAACATTTCCTACATCCATGTCTTAGTTAACCTACTGTAATCTCTTCTTAAGAACTGCAATGGTGGCTAATTGAACATAATAATAAAAAAAAATACTCTTGATCATTAAAAAAAAAAAAAAACAACTGCAATGGTCTCTAAACTAATCTTCTTGATGCCATACTTTCTTCTTGTAGTTAATAATCCAACCAGATTAATGTTTTGAAAATAAAAATCAGGGTGCCTTGGTGGCTCAGTGGGTTAAAGCCTCTGCCTTGGCTCAGGTCGTGATCCCAGGGTCCTGTGATAGAGCCCTGAGTTGGGCTCTCTGCTCAGCAGGGAGCCTGTTTCCCTTCCCTCTCTCTCTGCCTGCCTCTCTGCCTACTTGTGATCTCTGTCTGTCAAATAAATAAATAAAAATCTTAAAAAAATAAATAAAATAAAATAAAAATCAGATCACATAATGTACTTGCCCAAAACTTTCCAAAATTTCCCATGACAACTGGGATAAAATCCAGACTCATTACCATGATCTTTAAAAGTTTTCAACGTAGCCCACAACCCTGTTTTAATTGTTGTAGCTTCAAAATATATCTTGATGTTTGGGTAGGTATTCATGCTTACTTTTCTTACTCATATTTTCCTGGATATTCTTTATCCTCATTGAAGAATTTATGAATCATATTGCTCAGTTACACCAAACCTTTCTTGGGATTTTGGTTGGAACTTAATTGAATTTCAGGCAATCTTAGATAATCCCAGTATACATGCTTCAAACATTTCAATATAACAAGAATTATTTTATTTTATTTTCTATTTTTTAAATATTTAATTTAATTTAATTTATTTGATAGAGAAGGAGATAACATAAGCAGGGGGAGCAGCAGAGAGGGAGAAGTAGGCTCCCCACTGAGAAGGGAGACTGATGTGGACCTGCATCCCAGAACCTTGGGATCATGACCTGAGAAGATGCTTAACTGACTGGGTCACCCAGGCTACCCCAAGAAATTTTAAAAATCACTTATTCAAAAAAAAAAAAAAAATAGAGAGAGAGAGAGAGATGAATTAACAAAAAATATAAAATAAGAATAACTTATTAAAAAGAGAATTTTAAAATAAGACTATAAGAGAGATTATGAGAATACACATTTAAATAAGGAAAATTTAATCAGCAGAAAAAAATAATGCAGATAAAAGAGATAAAATATTAGCACCATGATGTAAAAATAAGAATACACAACTAGTATATAGTTGTATGCAGATAAACTGAGAAATTTAAAAGTAGTAAATTTTATTTAAAAAAATAAGATTATAATGATGAGGAGCATTTAAACTTAACATTTTAAATAAGAAGTTAAAGAAAGGAATATAAAAGAAAACAAGTTTAGATAATGAAAATCGCAAATCAAGTGTTGAGAAAAGTGTATATACATATATACAGACATCATACAAGGAGAAAATCCTGAGAAATTCTAGTTATCTCAGTATGGGTACCAGATCACTGGTACCAGACCAGTAGATAAAATAATCCTAAAACTCTAGTGATCCTATGTATGTGTATGTGTATTTTGTAATGGTCTTTGAATAGAAATTTTCTTGAACATAACTGCGTGTGAGTTCATCCCTGATTTCTTGAAGTCCTTGGCTTACTCATTTTGCTATTTGCGGGTCTGCAGGCCGGTCTGGGGCACTCCCTTGCTCATCAGAAGCCTGAGGCACCTGCCGCCTACAGAGGGCCCGATGGCTACCAGTCAAGTGATAGACTCTTGCAAGAGCAAGATTTTAAAATGTAAATAAACTCGCTGTTATGAACAACAAAACAAAACTGCGAAATAAGTAGCAGTATTTAGATTAGTATAATAATAAATTTCAATTATAATTTCTTTTTTTTTAAGATTTTATTTATTCATTTGACAGAGAGAGAGAGATCACAAGTAGGCAGAGAGGCAGGCAGGGAGAGAGGACCAGGACCCTGAGATCATGACCTGAGCAGAAGGCAGAGGTTTAACCCACTGAGCCGCCCAGGCACCCCTGGAATTAGAATTTCAATGGGAAAAGAGATCATAAGAGGTTAGAAACTGGGAGTGAAAGTGAAACCGGAAGTTGATGAAAGAGCAGGGTCTGTGAAGATCCATGACTAGAAAGAAGACAATATTAGATACTAGGTAAACAGAAGGTACAAAGGAGTAAAGTGATGAGTAAATACTAAGAGAGGCGACTAGCAGGCATGGAAAATAGAACTAGGGTTAATGACAAAAGTGACTGCTTC
>ML105839.1:61305-139861 GCA_003697995.1 Taxidea taxus jeffersonii
GAGGTTGCCAGAGTTTCCAGTGGTTCCAGTTCTCCATTAAGTCTCTGCCAATCGGTATTTTTTGTTACTTGATTTCTTTGTCTTTATGCTTTTTTTTTTTTTTTGTATTTGTGTATTTATACCAAATTTTCATCACTTATACTAACCCGAACAAGTTTATTTTTATGAACTATCATATCCAGTAAAAAATATTCCCAAAGGAAAAAAGAAAAATACTCCTGAAGAATTAGAGTGAAATTGCTTTCAACAAAGTAAGAAGCCAGGTGAAGAGTCATAAAGGGTAATATTCTGATGATCACTGGAATTAAGAACATAAAAATAAGCATGACCGAACTATATTTCTGGTCAAAGTGCAAAGGAAAACATTTATATGCTCCTGCAGGCATACGAGTAATTTTTCTCCTTTTGCCATTTTGATTTACATTTCTAATTTTTTAAGCTATTTCATTTGTAAAACTTTGATGCATAGTTTTACCAACCAGACTAGGCAAATGATAGTGTGACTATTATTTTCAAACAAAAGATGGATTTAAAATAAAATAAGAAAAACACCATGAAAAAATACATTTAATATGTGAACACTGGGCAACTGGTTTTATTGAGATGCAGAAAATGCATAGGGACTTGTGCCACATACGAATTTTGCTTTAGCTCTGATAAATTCAAATCCCCTTTGATAAAAAGTTTATCTTTTAAGCTCCAGTTTGTTTCTCTAGTTATTAAGTTAAGCTTCTTTTCATAATAATTGCTGTCTGAATCTCTTTTCCAAGTCTTCTTTACAATAATAATAATTGATTTGAGTTGACCTCTCATTTTTCCTTGCTCCAGTTAGATTTGACTTTTAATATTTTTAACACAGTTGCCGTGTCTTCCTCCTGTTACACTTTCTTTCCTCCAGTAATAATCATTTCTTCTATTGTTTAAATTCTTCCATTTTAATTTTAATTAGCTAGAAAACACAGACGAGTAATGCATTCTAATTGCAAAAATATAAACTAAAAATAAAACTTTTTATACAGTTACATTGTATAAAATACATTATACAAGTGAGTTGCACTAGAATTAAAAACAGAAATATATTAAAATACCAGCCTTAAGAATAAAATTAAAATTATTTAATTTCTTTTGAACTGATTAAACTTTTTTTTCTCTTCCTGTCTTAGAGTATTATGCTTTTATATGAATCCTTGTTATTTGCGGGCTTTTAAGAACTATTTCTAGGCAGATTTTAAATTCTTTGAGGACAGAGACTAATTTTGTCATAGTTGTGTCATCATAACATCATGTAAGAGTTCAGTAAAATGGAATCGTTTGAGCATATTTTGCTCATTATCTTGCTCTTTATTTATTATACATATTTATTTTTGTGATTTATGTATATTGTATTTGAGTAATGACAATGCTATTAATAAATACCAACATTATCATAATAACTATAATGTGTTTACACCATTTTCTCCTTTAGACTTCATGCCCCTTCCCAACACCATAACTCAGTACATGAGATAGGCTGGAGGTCATTTAGAAAATAATATTTTCTATAATATGTCATTAGAATTTTGTAGTTTTTTTGTTTGTTTTATTTTTTCCCCTTAGAATTTAAGCACTTTGTGGATTAAGGCATAGTCCTATTGAAAATGTTAGCTAGCAATACCATCTTAAAAACTGGAGAGAAAAAATATTTATCTTTATTTTATTTTAATATTTTATCTATACCACATCTTCACACATTCTGGATTCCTTCGAGGCACCTACCTGACTTATGTGACACACTGCAAAGATTTAAGGTCTTCACTCATGAGTGGAAGGTTTTATTGATTTTAGCCAGCCCCCCACCCCCACTAGAATTTATATTATGCACTCTCCTCTTCCTGATTCCACCAGGCATTTGCACTAAAACATGCACATTTTTAGAGTAGAATCACTTTAATTCCATGCCACAAAGATAACTTCTAGTTAATCTGATTAACAAATCATACTATTGAGTTAATGAAGCTTTGAGAAATTTTAATATGAAAATTTCTAACTTAATTAATTTTTTGACGAAAATACTATGCCTCATAGACTTTGTGTAGCCAGTCTTTCAATGTAGAAAGTCTATGCAGTCCTAGACAATTCATGATATACTATCAAGTTGAGTAAGAATCACTTTCAATGTATTTTTAATAAACTTGTGTTTGAGGAAAGTCAGAAACTAGCAAGAGAATCATAAAATGTAGTGCTTTGAAGATGGATAGATTTCAAAACATAGTATGACAACACTCAAAGTATATTTTGGTCAAAATTGAAGGAGAAAACATTTATATTTTCTCAAAAGCATGTGAATAAAATATTTCTACCATTTGCTTTCTAATTTTAAGTAATAATCTATGTGTATATATATATTTCATATATAACTATATATATTTCAAATCTATATATAACACACATGTAATTATATATGTTAATACAGAAGGGGTATACATATATAATACAATTTATGTATTTTATAAGTATATATTATACGTATATCTTAACACAAGAGGAGTATTTGCTTTCAGTTCCTCCCATCTCTGCAATTTCTCACTAAACTAACCTAAGTCCTCTATTGCTTAGGCACTGGGTAAGCCACTTCTTGGAGGCCTGACATTTTTACTTTTGCTGATGCCCTTTTCGCCAGCCTTCCTGCTTAGCTATCTGGAATCATTATCATTTACCTATGAGCTCCCTAGAAAACTCATTGCTTCTTCCATGTAATTGAGCTCTATCACACAGTGCACCTTATATTTCTGACTCTGCACCCCATTGTGTTTTTAGGCTGCTTACCAGTATTTTAGGAGCTTAGAAAGAATACAGAGAAATATATTTATTTAAAAATAACAATAGTCAACTTAAGACCGTTTTGTTTTGTTCTTGTTTTTTTTGCACCAGAGATTAGTTTTCTAGATTCCAGGTGATTTTCCTTGCATGTGTTTACTTCCTCATGTTTGCATAATTCCATATTTTTGTTGCAATTATATCTAGCTTCCAAATAAGAAGATTGAAATAAGTGAAAATAATGAACAAACATCACTTCATATTATAACCAGAACCATAGTTTGTTTCTATTCAGTGTAGACACAATAGAACTTTGATTTGGCAGGGAGTTCTGACACTGAAAATATGAAAGAAAGAGTTAAAAAGAATAGTTTAAGATCCAGTGGTAATTTAAATAGTTAAAATGCAGTCAGTAAAATCACTGGAGTAATTCATACCGAATTAAAGATTATTTTAATAAATCTTGCTAACTTGCTTTTCTCAAGCATCTACCTGCTATATGTATATCTCTAGAAATACCAACTTTAAAGTAAATTGCATTTATCTATAGTATATTGATTCCTTAGATTATGATAAAGGTAATAAAATACTAAAGTTTTGAGGACTATCAGAAGAATGTTCAATAAAACAATCTCCAGGAGGATTCCAATAAATCTAAAGAATGTGTAACTTTAAAATTGCTCATGTGACAAGTGATAAAATACATTTCCAAATGTATTAGAAATCATAGCTTATGGTGTCCTCTAAATGCATAAATAGAAAGTCTAGATATGACATATTTGTGCATAAGCATCCAATGACATCAATCCTCTTGTTTGTGAACAGCCCCTTGAAATGTGTTCATTTCACAGTGAATGAGGATATGTTGATATCCAAATGTGTGGAGGCATTTTTGTGTAGATTTGGAATAAATTTTCCCAATATATGCTTATTTTGATACCTATTTGATCTTATGATACATGTCTTGTTCTTTGGTCAAATTTGGCAACTCTATTCAATCAGGAACTTTATTTCAACATGTTTTTGTCCTACTTTGGAAAATAGCAGATAGTGCATGTCCCTCCTCCACATTGCTACATTCTTTAAGATCAAGATTTTTCATATACTACTAATTGCAAATACCATTTACTCATTGCTAATTGTGTGACAGGCACTCCATATGCATTATCTTTGTACTACTCGACCTAGTATTTTCCCTTAATTCACAAGAACAGCCCCAGTTAAACAACATGCCCAACATCAAAAACTAGTACCTCAAAGAAGTAAGATTTGAACCCAGACTCTTGGACCTTAGAGCTTCTGTTTTTAACCACCATGCTTTAGAGCCACAGGTTTAATGAATGATTAATTATTTATTTAAAATTAAAAAATTCCTCATTCAACATCTACTCTTTGCTCATTAGCTATATTAGTGCATATTGATTTATTGCGACAATGAAATGTCTTATGAAGCAATATGATATGGTGGAACAGTAAATAACATCGTTAAAAGTGGAAAAATTCAGGAGAAAAATACTGGAGTCCTAAATTTTTTTTAATTCAAAATTAAAACAATAGTAAGAAGACTTGTGAAGAAATCTAACCTCAAAATTAATTATATTAAGGATAAGGTGAATGCTAATGAGAGAAATGCTGCTTTTAAAATATAGATTTTCTTACTTCCCATTGGAAATGTATTTGTGGTCCTAAAAGGAAAGGCAGGTTATAGGTAACCCAGAATCCAAAAAATTCCTCTTCATTGCTATAAGTGAAATAGTCCTGATTTTGAAATAATTCAGAGGCGGATTGAACTTATTTTCTGATACTTTTTAATTGAATTACTGACTTATAAAGCAAAGAGAAATAATAAAGGAACTCTATAATTTTAGGCATTAAATAATATACACGAAAGTAGTATACATAAAAATCCATTTCTGGAACTATGCTAGATGATCAAGAAGTATTATTACCTTTTTAATAATTTTTCCTGCCCCATCCTAAATAGCACACACCAAGGTAAATGTATCTGGATCCCTATTCATATATTCATTTGTTAATACATTCACCCCACACATTCATTCAAAGTACCTTATTCTTTGTATAATGAAACTACATTCATGGGCTAAAGAAAGATGGACACTTAAAAAGTAACAAATTTCTGAATGAGGTTTTAAAATTTGGATAAAGTTAAGTTAGAGAAGTGTTGTTTATGGGTACATTTACCCACAAATCTAAAACCTTTTCTCAATGTTTTATTAAAATAAGCTTTCAATAAATTTAATTTTAATGCATGTCAAGCTTCTCCTTTATAGAACATTCCTTGGAAAAGAATGGAAGTTTAAAACTAAATACGTTTTGGAAAAAATATTGGAAGGGTTATTTCTTTCTAAAAATTAAACAATGAAATTTATAAAAATGGTAAAGTTAAGTACAAATGCATTGAAATGGGAAAGGCATTTCTAAACTTTACATCTAAACCAGAAACTACTCAGAAAAATATTGATTCAAAGTATAACTGGTGTTCCAGCAAAAATGACAAAAACAGGCAAAATCTAAAGGTGTTGGGAAAACTTCATGAAGTATATATATATAATATATATACTATATATATTATTAACATTTTCATATTTGATAAATAGGAAACAAATGAATACTTTAAAAATGTGCACAAGGTTGGAATTACCCAAGAAATCAAGGAGCCAATATATGAGCAAACCTTTAAATATGTTATTAATATTTGCAGGGACTTTAGGGAATTATCAGGAAATAAATCTCTATTAGATGAACAAACATAGAAACATAATTCAGAGAATAATATGAAAATATATTTTACTTTTCCCTGTATATCAGCTCACAATCCATGCTGAAACTCTATCTTCTTTATCTTCTCATATTTCTTTGGTAAAATTAATTCTTCCACCAGTTCCTTCAGATGTACTTCCAGAATGCAGCAGAAAAACCTGATTTTTTTCAGTATAAGTTGAAACAGAAACATCATTGGTGATTAGATTAATAAGGGAAACATCCTCTGAAATTGTGGGTCCTAGGGATGAGGACAAACAACTGAAACGCAACATTTTTCATGGCAGAGGTTTTAAGACTCTACTCTTTCTTTTCTCAGATGAACGATTGATTTACAAGGCAGATAGATATAGTGGGAGTTAGGATGTGGTAAGTGTGATAAGACTGAACCTGAGAAACATATTATCCTATGTTGTCTGTTTTCCCTGTCTGAATTAAGGTGCTTGTTGCAAGTCTAGAATTACTCTGGCCTCAAAATAATTCTGCAGAAGATAAATCCACATTAACTATTTTATTATTAATAATTATTAATTATATTGATCTATAGTATAACTATATTAATAATTATTTGAATTGATAATTTGATAAAAATAATTATTTGATTAATGATTGAATAATTGAGTGAGGGAAGAGTTTGCACAGAATAAATCTTTGGCTAGTTTACCTCAATTAAAAAAATGTTATTTTGCCAAAACTTTTTTTCATACCTGTCAAGTTTATTGGTATTGGATCCTATCTACCGGATTCAGAAGAACATATTTCTCTGTTTCTCACTGTGGTTGTCATTGTAATTAACAGAGAACAAGAAATGAGGTAGAGCATGAGTTAGCCTAGATAATAATTTGGATATCTCAAAAATATTTAGAGTTATAAGTTATTATATTATTTGTATAATAATATCTATAAATAAAGTTTTATGTATGATTTTTATATATAAATAAAGTCCTCTCAATTTAAGATCAGAATATTTGGAAATAACTTATAAAAGTATAGAAAATGATAGTGACCTAAATATAA
Source organism: Taxidea taxus jeffersonii (assembly GCA_003697995.1). Lineage (NCBI taxonomy): Eukaryota > Metazoa > Chordata > Mammalia > Carnivora > Mustelidae > Taxidea > Taxidea taxus. The sequence continues at coordinate 67,900 of ML105839.1, forward strand.
ATCTAATGTTTTATGAAATGTGGAACATGTGGAGCCAATTCTCTGTGGTGATATAAATGTGGTATGAACTACTGGAGTAAGTCCACTTGAGTGTTTTGGGTAAAAGTATATAATGTGGTTGCATTTGCCAGCATTGTTTATTGTTCATTGAAGGCAAGAGAGAGGAAACCCTAGATAGTTGAATAGCTATTTTTTTAACTGAAGAATTTTAAATAATTAGAGCTTAACACTAAAGCTGCCTGGGATAAAAATAAATTAGGACACTAGAGCCCATGAAAATACAGAACTTCAGAGAACTTTAGGTAAAACATTAACATTACATATTCATGTGTAGATAATCAAAAAGTCCCTTTTGTTCCTATTTTCTCATTGCATGTGATTCGATCTGAGATACTACATATACTGGCTTGGAATTTGGAAGGGGACTAGGCATTTTTAGTCTTTCAGAAAGTTGATACTCAAATTAAAACGAGAAGGGAAAAAGTCAGAAATTGAAAACTAGGAGTCAATTTCAATACATAAAAGCCAAGGGTTGAGAGATGAAATGAATTTGAGGAGACATTGTAATTTGAACTAATTTTTTTTCTTTAAGTTCAATTAGCCAACATATAGAACATCACTGATTTTACATGTAGAATTCAATAATTCATTAGTTGTGTATAACCCCCAGTGCTCATCACATCACATTTCTTCCTTAATGCCCATCACCCAGTTACCTTATCCCTCCACTACAATATGTATTAGGGAGATCAAAATATTTTGATCTCCCTAATTTTGGGGAAATTTTGGGGTGTCTGGGTGGCTCAGTGCATTAAGCCTCTGCCTTGGGCTTGGTTCATGTTCTCAGGGTCCTGGGATTGAGCCCCACACCGGGCTCTCTGCTCAGCAGGGAGTCTACTTCCCCCTCTCTCTCTGCCTGTCTCTCTGCCTACTTGTGATCCTTCTCTGTATCCCTGCCAAATAAATAAATAAAATCTTAAAAAAAAAAAAAAGAGGAAATTTAGAGAAGCACACTACCTTCTGAGACTAAAAGTAAAAAACAGAAATTGGGAATAACAGTAAATTTATTTACAATTTCAAAAGAAAACAAAAATTTTCCTTCTCCAAAGCTATATTAATATAAAAACCTACTCTGAAATAAAATATTGCATGCAAAAGTTTATTAGACAGTCCTTTGGGGGTATACACATTTGAGGAAGAGAAGGAGGAAGAATTGGGAAGAACAAGAAGCTGACCACTAATGTGGTTGCACGTCATACACAGAAATTTAGGATGGCCGTGCAGAGTTGTCCTAAATTGAGGCGAAGCTGCTGACCTTTGTAATCCTGTATCATTGGATGCTGGTTGACTTCTGGGAGGGGGTGTAACTTCGTGTTAGGTAGATCCCTTTGGCCAAAGCAATTCTCACTGATACTGAAGGTATAATCCTTCAGCAGCCAATATTTCTAGCAGCCTTGGAATGAGTGTCTTTCCTGCAGAAGGTATTAGGCAGAACACTGCAGTATCTTCTGCAGAAAATATGTATGTTAGAAAGTGATAAATCTTTCAGAGAGAAATGAAGCAGAGCAAGAAGTTTCTTGTGTCTAGAAGGATCAGGCTGTGGTGGAACGGGGTTCAGTTGTAAACCGGTTTTATAACATACACACTTTTTGAAGAAGAGACTTTACATATAACCCCCCCACCCCCTGAGGAGAGACCAGCATAATGTCACAGAGCATAGTAAATTTCCCAAAATACAACGCCTTCTCTATTATCTGTATCACAATGTTCATGATTAGTTAATAGAAATGTAACCCTAATGAAATACCCAAGGCACAGCTTCTTAAATCGGACATGGAATTTATTTTTGCACTTTTTTAAACAGCATTTCTGAGAGAGGTCTGCACTCCTGGGTACCTAACTTAATGCCTGCCATTTGTTTTCCGATGAGTTTCCATAAGAATCTTTCTGAAAGGGAAATGTAGCATAAATTTAGTCAAAAGCATACTTTTTGGAATTAAGCTTGTTTTGAATTCCAGATCTCCAGTGTGACTTTGAGCAGAACCTTAAACCCTTAAGCCTCAATTCCTTGTAAGTAGTGACAGTGCTCATCACACAGGGTAGTTGAGGTGCTAAAACAGGAACAAGTATGTGAAGTGCTTAGCACAGTACATCACACAGACTAAGCATTGAAATAGTAGAGTGATTGGGTAAGAACAACTCTAGCAATAGCAACAAGATTGCCTGATAGACTGTAAGCAAGCTCAGCAGTGGGGTCTCAGCAGACCCCACTGTTTCTAACTGTATGTGGATGAATTTACCATAATAGGACTGATGTCAACTGACGAACTGTACATATTTTTAAAATTTTGCCTCATGCTAAACTACACAGTGTTACCGAATGCCATGTTTTTTTTTTTTAAATATTCATTTCTGTTAGCTTAGTAGATTCTTAGTTATGGATACATGTTGGCAAATCAGTTAATGTAATAATTGAATTCAGTTGTAATCAAAACTTGATGAATTCTAACAGAATGTAACACAGGTTATATGAAGTTTAAAAATACACATATGGAAGATATTAGGGAACAAATTTTAAATGTGAGCAAGACAGGCGATGCATGCATGTTACCATGACAACATTGTAAGAAGACTTTATTTTAGTGCATAGCACCACACCAAAGAAAATTTCCTTTCTAGGCTGACAATCCTGTGACAGAGGGACCCACAGAGCCTATCATTTGAATTTAAGGACTCAGAAAAAAATTTGATTTTGCCTTCTCTGGTGAAATTCCTACTTTATTACCTGAAGAGAAATAAAGTGGTTCTTATGAATGATTTATTTTGAACAAGTCACTGCAATCTAAATGAAATAATCTTTGGAAAAGAAGAGACCCTGGGTAGTAATCTGTTGAAGTAAAAAATAACACACGTAGAAAACGGCTTTTTCTATAGTCCATTAGGGGCAGAAAAACTAGTGATCAACTTAAAAACTTTACATTTCAGGACATCTAAAAACTGTGAAGCCAAGTGAAATGTGTCTTGTAGAGTTAATAAACTGTATTTGGTCAATTTAATGTAAACTTTTAATTGTAAAATTAAATTGTATTCCCCCTCCCAGACCCTAGAGAAGTCAAAAGGCCCTAATCTTTAGTCATTTTGCTTTTTTCTGAACTAGTCAGGAAATAGAGCAATTTAACGCTCTCTGAAGGTTACTTTAAAGTTGGTATGTAAGTTCCTTTTGGCCATGGGTCACATATTAATTATTTTTATATTTCGCTCAGGATATAGTAGTGTTCAAAATATATCTGCATAATGTTTGAGGTTAGACATTTAGGACAACTAAAGTATCTACAGTACTGAACAGAGAGCTAAACAAAATGCTAAATAAGGAGTTGTTATTGAAAACTATGTTTTTTATCTATATAATACTTACATTTGTACCCACCCCTTCCTGATGATATCTTCTGTATAATACAGAAGATCATATTCCCAAGATAAATTGTGGGCACAAGACTTTTATGCTTAAAGGTTTTTAGGATATGGAAGAGAAATATAATTATATCCCTAGGTTGACATAATCAAAAATTGAGCAGTTAAAAGTCCCTCACTAAACAATCTCCTTATGGAGCTGGAAAGTTTTTTCTTGAGAGTGATTTGGGAATTACCTCCACAAAGCAGGAAAACTAACTTGAAAAATGAATTGTTTTGCTTCCAGGTCAAGGGCAGACCATTGATACAATGGCAAAAATTCAACAAAGAAACATTTTAGGAAGGGAAGAAGACATTTTATACCTATAAAAGTTGTTGGGATATATTTGTACCCGATGTCACACAGTTACCCAGGTATGACTACTTTTTAGAACTACATATACTCTTGGTTTTTTTGTTTTGTTTTTTTTTTTTAAAGATTTTATTTAGGGGCGCCTGGGTAGCTCAATGGGTTAAAGCCTCTGCCTTCAGCTCGGGTCATGATCTCAGGATCCTGGGATGGAGCCCCACATTGGGCTCTCTGCTGGGTGCAGAGCCTGCTTTCCCCCCCTCTCTATGCCTGCCTCTCTGCCTTCTTGTGATCTCCGTCTGTCAAACAAACAAATAAAATCTTTAAGCATTTTTTTTAAAAGATTTTATTTGTTTATTTGACAGACGGAGATCAGAAGTAGGCAGAGAGGCAGGCAGGGGCGGAGTGGGGGAAAGGGGGAAGAAGGCTCCCTACTGAGCAGAGAGCCCAATGTGGGACTGGATCCCAGGACCCTGGGATCATGACCCAAGCCAAAGGCAGAGGCTTTAACACACTGAGCCACCGAGGCGCCCCTACATATACTCTTGTTAACTAAGCTTAAATTTTTAGATGTCAAGATTTACATTTTTAATTATAAAGATGTGTGTATTCCCTAACAAATCCTGGTTATCCAGAATTTTAATTTCCATAAGCGCATTATATATAAAAAAATGAGGAATTTAAAAAAAATGAGGAATTTATATCATTTAGTCATGTACTGTCCACGTAGAACTTCTCATAAAATTCTGCTGATGCATGCCTCTTTTCTGGCTCTCACACATATTCTTCCTCTCCCTCACTGTTTAATAGCATCTCTACTTATCTTGATGACCAGAGACAGTTATCCATGATATGATAATGACTCTTTTCTTCCTGTTTCTTTGATACTAGGAGCCAAAAGTACCAGGAAACAGCTCTAGTTCATAATTCACTGAGACTTTTTCTACAATATTTAGGTAAAGCATACCATTTCTGGGAATCTGGATATCTAATTCTGTAGATCCCAGAGTTATAGGAACAGGAAGTATAATGTCTCCTAGTGAATCACTGGAAACAGTAACAGGTGGAGCCATTCCTGCTTCCATCACTTGTGTGATGATTAATTTTGTGTCAGTTTGGCTGGGCCAGTTTCCAGAATGTGGGATAAAATATACTGGATTTTTCTATAAGAATGGTTTTATGTAAGGTAAGATCATGTCTAAATCAGGGCACCTGGGTGGCTCAGTGGGTTAAGCTTCTGCCTTTGGCTCTGGTCATGATTTCAGGGTCCTGGGATCAAGCCCCACATCCGGCTCTGCTCAGCAGGGAGCCTGCATCCCTCCCCCCTCTCTCTGCTTGCCTCTCTGCCTACTTGTGATCTCTCTCTGTCAAATAAATAAATAAAATCTTTAAAAAACAAAACAAAACAAATTCTAAATTGATGGACTTTGAGCAAAGCAGATTATCCTTCATAATGTGGGTGACTCTCATGCAGTCAGTTGGAGATCTGAATACACAAATGACTGTCCTACCCCTAACAAAAGATCATTCAGTCAGCAGTCAATCTTCAGACTTGAACTACAATTTTGGTTTCAGCCTGGGTATCCAGCCTACCAGCACACACTACAGATTTTGGCTTTCTAGATTCTCTAATTTCCTGAGCTTTGAGCCAATTCCTTAAAATCAATCAATTTCTCTCTCTCTCTCTCTCTCTCTCTCTCTCTCTCTCCACACACACACACACAGACACACACACTTTTCTTTTTACTTTTTTCAATGATGATTAATTCTTCTATGAATACTATGTTAAATATTTCTTAGTGCACCTATACAAGTGTTTCTCTAGGCTATATACTTAAGAGTGAAACTGTTGGGTCATAGTTTATAAGTGAATTAAAATTTAAAGGACAGAAGTAGTTTCATTATTTTGGCCTACTTGTGGGATGCAGCCAAATGCTTTATATTATAATGTGACATATGAAAAACTAATGAATTCAGCAACTACCCTTAAAATTAAATAATATTGAAGAAAGTAAATAATACACATAAAAACAGAATATAAAGTAATAGAAAACATATAAATATAGAGATCAACAAAATCAGAAGTTAATTCACTGAAGAAAATAACAAAATAAATAAATGTAGGTTTATTATAACCAGAAGGAAAAAAGAAAAGCACATTCACAAACAACAATTGCAACCATAAAAAACTGGAATTTAAAACAGGTACAATTGAATTTGCAAAAACTTTGTTCAAACAAATTTTACTTTCCATTAAAACTTTCAAAGGGATATTTTTTTTAAACTTTTCAAATTTGATAATGTGTGTTTTCCAAATTCTTACAAACTTTTCTGTGAGTCTTTAGAAGGTACACATTAAAGACAGAAAAAAGACAAGGCGTCTAATATTTCAACTTTCATTCAACAAGGTACTGGAAGTCCTATATAGAGCAATAAGACTGGGAAAGAAATATAAAACTTAGGGAAAATAAAAGAAGAATAGAAATTATTTTTTCCACAGGTTATGATTATCTACACACATATAAACTCCACAAGAATACAAATATACTTAAGAATTAATAATGGTTTTCAAAAAAGAACTTAACAGTGATATGTAATAAGCTATCCAGGTAAAATATCAATATAAAGTTTTATTTGCACAATGAGATAAGTAGAAAACAGAAGATAAAATTTAATGAAAAGTAATATCTACAATAACAATAGAGTTAACAGTTTCCTATATGTAATCCAACCAATTACATGCAAGATTTTCATTTTTAACTTACTACATTTTATTAAATATCATTGAAAGTACAAATACATGGAAATACATATCATGTGAGATTTAATGGTGCATAGAAGTAAATCCTCCCCAAATTGATCTACAGTGTCAATGAATTTCCAATAATAACTCCAAGCAAATTAGAATTTCCCTTTAAAACATATCAGGAGAAGCAAAAGGTAAAATGCAATAAACGCATTTTTAAAAGATTTTACTTATTTATTTGAGAGAGGGGGAGTGTGAGAGCAAGCAGAGAGGGAAGAAGGCCAGAGAGAGAAGCATGTTCTCCATGGAGCTGGGAGTCTGATGAGGGACTCAATCCTGGGACTCTGAGATTATGACCTGAGCCCATGGCAGTCACTTAACCAATTGAGCCACCCAGACACCCTCAATAAACACTTTAAAGAAAATAACTAGAAAGGGACAATTACCATCTCAGATAATAAAATTCATTATAGATTAATAGTAATTAAGCCAATATTATTTAGTTGCATGTAGAGTCAATCTGACCAATCATAGAACTTAGGAACAGGGTCATATGAAAATCAAAATATGAGAATTATCCCACTGAAATTCCATTAAAAAAAAAAAGAACATGTCACAAAATGATACCTTTGTCCTTATCAACAGAAAAAAAGAAACAAACAAACCTGAAAATGCTTCACAATATTAAACCTCACAAATACTACTTCCAAATGAATTGCATACTCACATTAATATTAAAATTTTAATACTTTAAATTGAGAATATAGGAGTATATATTATTTCATGGAATGAAAATATTTCAAAAAATGCATAAAACCTAAGAATAGATAGATATAATACATTAAAATTAAGAATTTATGTTCATCAAAAAACACCATACCTCCAGGAACAAAATAAACTCAAGATATATGTAACATGTGTGAAGAACAAACATAAACTAGAAGATATTTGTATTACTTGGGATTTAATAGAAAACTGATTTGGATTTTTAAGAAAAATGAACAACAATAAAAAATGGGAAAGAGATATAAAGAGGAACATCACTGAAAAATCAATGACTCAAAATATGAAATGATTTTCAAACTTGATATTTATCATTTTCATAATTTTCATAATCAAATATTCATTTGATTACTAATATTTGTAAATTTGTTTATATATACAATCATTTTGAGTTGTGTTTGAAAACAAAAATGCATTTAAATATTAGAGAAAGTCTTTGGTTTATAGTTCCATACATAAGGAGTTTGGAAATTGTCATTGTCCTAACAATGAGTAAAAAGCTATACAGACTGAAAAATCATCCACTCTTTTGGGCTTCTTAAGAGAGGGAAGAGTGCAGGGCAAATCTCTGCCCCAGGATTGGAGAGGCAGACCGTCAAATATAAGGAGTTATGGCTTACTGGAACAGAGATAGAGGAGTAGTAACCACTTTGTGAACCAGTGCCTGGATAGGAAAACCTCGGTTGCAGTGGACTAAATGCTGGAAGCTCAGTGTGGACAAATCTGAGAGTTAAAGCCTCTAAAGAGGCCTAGTCGTAAGGATGCCCCACAATATTTTGAGGTCTACCTCCAGAAATTCAACCTTGCCCCCACAGTAAACATCAGAGAAAAATCTCCTCATGCTTCCAGCAAGGAAAGAGGAAGAGGAAACATTTTGAAATATGAGAGAGTGCTCTTAACAAGGACGGGTCTCGGGGTAACCTAGGTAAGCAGAGCCTAACCTGCTGAGCTATTATGAGAACCCAGCTGACCTAGGGAAGAAAAATACCAACTCCAGCCCACTGGAGCCATTCCTAAGGGAGGAGGAAAAAAACTGAGAAAACTTTTGAAGTTCATAGTGCAGAGGCATAAGGTCACTAAAAGAAGACATCTAACTATAAGAGTATAGAACACTCCCTCTCCCCTCACAGGTCACCACCACATTATTAAAGGCCTGCTTATAGTAATTCCTTGTATCTGGTTTATGTCATCAAGAAAACAATTACAAGGCATACTAAAAGGCAAAAAGCACAATTTAAAGAGATAAAGCAAGCATCAGAACCAGACATGGCAGTGATATCTAAATCATCAAACCAAGAATTTAAAACAATGATGATTAATATGCTAATGGCTTTAATGGATAAAGTAGGCAGTATGCAAGAAAGATGTAACATATAAGCAGAGAGATAAAATTTCTAAGAAAGAAGCAGAAGAAAATGATGGAGATCAAAACACTGTAAAAAACAAAGAATGCTTTTTATGGGCTTATTAGTAGGCTGAGGAAAGACTCTCTGAGCTAGAGGATATACTTAACAGAATCCTTGAAAGTCAGAAAGCAGACAGAACAAAGACTGAGGAAATAAACAACAGAATATCCAAGGACTGTGGGACAATTACAAGAGATGTAATGAGAATGCCAGAAGAAATTATTTGCAAAAGAAACATCCAAAAAATCCATAATATACAATGAATGCACTCTTAAAACTCAAAATAAGAAAACAAATAAACCCAATAAAAATAGGTCCAAAACTTTAATAGGCACTTTACTAAAGAAGATACACAGATAAGCATGTGAAAAGATATTCCACATCATAGGACATCAGAGAAATTTAAATTAAAACAATGAGATATCACTGTACATCTAATTAAAATGTGCAGAATCCAGAACAATGATAAGATCAAATGCTGGAAAGGATGTAGAGGAATAGGAACTCTCCTTCATTGTTGGTGAGAATGCAAAATGGTACAGCCATTATAGAAGACAGTTTGTTGATTTCTCACAAAACCTAATTACTATACTATACTATATGACCCAGCAATCACGGTCCTTGGTATTTACCCAAAGGTATTTGAAAACCTATGCCCACACAAAAACTGCCCATGAGTGTTTCTAGCAACTTTATTCAAAATTGCCAAAACTTGAAAAGAAACAAGATGTTTGTCTGTAGGTGACTAGATAAACTGTAGTAGGTCCAGACAATGGACTATTACTCAGTGCTAAAAAGAAAAGCTATGAAGCCATGAAAAGACATGGGGAAACCTTAAATACATATTACTAAACTTAAAACATCAATTTGAGAAGGTTATATCTTGTATGATTCCAACTCTATGACATTCTTCAAAAGGCAAAACTAGGGAGAGAGTAAGAAAATCAGTGATTTTGGAGCTTGAGGGGCAGGGAGAAGAAGGAATAGGCAGAGAACAGAGGAGTTTTGGGGCAGTGAAAATACTCTGCAGGGTAGTATGGTGATGGATAAAAGTCACTTTACATTTGTCCAAACCCATAGAATGGATTAACACCAAGAGTGAACCTTTTTGTAATCTGTGGACTTGGAATGATTATGTTGTGTCAAGGTAGGTTCATTCTTGAAAGATATGTATTGTTCTCCTGAGGGATACTGATAATTGGAGAGGATATGCATCTGTGGGGCAGGAAACATATAGGGGATTTCCGTACTTTTCTTTCTGTTTTGTTGTGAATCTGACACTGCTCTAAAAAAATAAATACAAATTAAAGTGGAAATTTAAAAAATAATTTGCAAATTGAAATTTGTTAGTTTTTGTAACAATTTGTCACATATGTTTATCTTTTATTTACTCCAGCCAAGAATTCTCATTCTTACATTTTTATTGGTAATCTATCAACCTATTATGCCTTCTAAAATTATTGTGGTGTCAAATAAATTTGTTAATTTTTAGGTAATGAAAAGAAGTAAATTTAAAGATATTTTAGGATCAGGTTTAAAAAGGCTTTTATGATACAATAAAACTGTATGTTTCATTGCTTCAGCCCAATTTTAAAAAAAAAAACAAGAATGTGCTTTGATATTTTTAGAAACTAATTATTTTCAAAATAATGAATAAATGATATCTCTAAGAAACTATCACTAGTTTTGAGAGAATTGGTTGTTTGATTCTTTTAGCTAAATCTGTAAGTTGTGAATATATTTTTAACCAAGTGCTATAGGTTGGAAATTACTAGTCTACAAGTTATGAAGTTGTGCATTTAACCAGTTTCTTCCATGTGTGAATTAGAAACATACACATTAATTAACATGTTTTCTACATTTTACTGTAATTATTTCAGTTATTATTATTAAATAAATTCAAAGCATACACTAACATGATAAATTGATTATTTTGTTAACTCAGTTTTATCAGAATATTCATACATAACATTTTTGTACTGTTAGAATTCATGTTGTTAATAAATAAATGCTGAATTGTGACCTCTTTATGTAAAAATCCATCTATATTTGCTAAAAGAAAGCAGTAAAATTTTTGTCATAATTCTAAAATTAAATTGTAATTACACTGTACTTTGAAAAAAAAAATTCAAGCATAAACTTTTTGATTGTTCACCTCCTAAATCAGCTCTTGTGTTACTTTGCTTTGGTTTCTTTCATTAAGAACAATATTTTATAATAAACCTATTGTTTTAATACAATACATTTATTTCATGGATTTTCTTAAAATTTTTCTATAACACTGATTGGGATGGTTAAAAAGTATTTTTCAGATTGAAGGACATCAAAAAGCATAATGCATAATGCTTAAGCAATTATTATGCTTAATGACTACCATTAGTGATTTAGTCAAGTAAATAAACATGTAAGTAGCCTAGGCCATGATCTGAGGACCAATAACTTCAGTTGGGCTTTGCAAAAATAAGAATACTTTACTACCATGTTTTTAAGTTATTGTTTATCAAATATCCCATAGATACTATAAAATGTTCTGTAAAATTTCATTGTTTGTTTATTTATTTATTTTTGTCTCCTGTAATGTACATCATCTTTTGTTTTATGAGCCTTCCTCAACTCCCCATGAAACTGAAACCATTTCATGGTGGTAGCCTGCTGGGTAGCAGTTTTATAGCTGTTTAATTTTACTGGTTTAGTTTTCTACTCTTGTCATCACCTCCACCGGTTTGATTCAAAACCTACTAACAATTTTGTTCTTCCACTTTTCCACTTTCAGCACTAACACTGGAATAGATTAGGAAGTGCAAAGGATTGTTCTGTCTCCAATCCTTCACAAGACTTATATTTTGTTTTCATCATATAAGAATCTACATCCCAATAAATACTAAAAGCAAGTATCCTGCAGAAATTGCCTGTTTTCAGATGGAAGTAACTTAGGGGTTAAGTTTGTCAGTCTCAGAAGTTCAGGCTAACAGTTCATCTGTCCTTTCCTTTCATCTATTCTCTCTAGTGTCCCTCTTGTTTATATACGGATCCAGAAGTGTGCTAGTTGTAGTATATAGATAAAACACCAGCTTAGCCTAATTTTTCAGACTATGTAGTGATTGCCTTGAAACCTTAAGAATGGCAGAAATAAATATATATGTTCATCCACTTGACCTATTTTTAAACAGTCATTTAGAGATCCCTTTTGCCATGTAAAATGGAATCATATATTTCTCCCTGGTAAGCAAGGGACTTGTCTGTGTCTTTGTGTATGACTGATTTGTCCAACATGTCCTATATTCCAAGTTCAGTTTTCATGGTACTTGTTAGCTCAAGATCCAAAAGTACATTGTAGGCAGGATAGTCCATGGAAGAAAAATATATTCATCAATACTGCATGTACTATCTAAACAGGATTTGATGTCAGCTCAGCAGAAAAGCTATGATTTACCTCTCTGGTTGCTAATCATAGTGTCTAGTCTTCTTAGATATTCTGTACCATCTATTCTATAGCTATTTTCTTTCTGTGCTTGAATAACATTGTGAAATTGAGTGAATTCTCATCTACTATTTCCTTTTTTATTCCTCAAGTCATCATATTATCTAGATGAGCTTCTCCACCTCAGAAACTAATCATTTCCACTGTTTCTCAGAAAAATACTTGTCGTTCTCCATTTTATTTCTGTCTATAAGTGTCCATCTAGTCCTCTTTTAATGGAATAATGGCACAATATTTTTATGTTTATGTTTTTAGTATTCATAATCGGACTAACTTCTCTGACATGAAAATTGTTATTTATACACTTTAAAAAAAGGCTGCAGCAAGTTCAAATTGATAAGAAATAATGGACTTGTGGGGGGGATGGCTTCAGTATTGACTGTGTCCAGACTTGGGCCCAAGGCAATCACTTCTTTTTCACTTTTTTTTTTTTTTTTTTTTTTTTGCCTCAGATCACATTTCCTTGTCCACTCTTCTAATAGAACTTACCAACTATATAGTTATGTCTTTAAAGGTTTTCACATTTGGGTTTTTTTTTTTTTTGGTTTTTACATTTTCTATGATATCATCCCTATATAACAGCTTTCATTTAATAAGCACTCAGTACATTTTTGATGAGCCTAATTTAATAAATTTAATTAGGTCTTGATAGGTATAACTTAACACTTATCCTCTTTTTCCTTCTGTCTCAAAAGAAATATGCTTATTTCACATAGAAAAAAATATAAACTTGCACTGTTCTTCCTTTACTCTTTAGTAGCTTCTGGCGCTGACATTTCATCTTCCCATCCTTGTCTAGTATTAAGAAAAATAATTGAGATAAAATATTTCACAGAGGCAGACAGCTGTATTTTCTTGAATACAAAGTAGAAAGAAAAAAAAGAAAGAAAGAGGAAGAAGAAAGAAGGAAGGAAGGAAGAGGAGGGGAGGGGTGAAGGGATGGGAGAGGAGGGGAGGGAAGGAAAGGGAGAAGAAGGAAAGGGAGGGGAAGGGGGGAAGGAAGGGGAAGGAAGGAGAGAGAAGAAGAGAAGGAAAGAACCTCAATGTTATTTCCTTGGAGAAATAATCTCAATGTTATTTCTTTGAAGAGATCTTGACAAGTATATGTGAAAAAAAATCTTATTTCTTTTTTCACCACAAAACAAGATTTAATTTTAATTACATTATTTTACTCCTAAGAATGTCAGCCTCTAAGAGTAAAGACCTTGGTAATATTGTTCAAGACTAGAGTAGTGTCTGCTCCAAGGACACTCCCAAAAATTTTGTTTAAAGAATGAAAGGTTTCTAATTGGAGATGAAACTTGAAGAATAAGTTAGATTTCAATTTGTCAATAAATAAATCAGTGAAGGAGAAGAAATGGCAAGACTATAGCAAAGCAGGAAAGAAAAGGTTACAGTGTGAACATGATGGCATGAATATACAGTTGACTTTTAACAACACAGGTTTGGACTTCAGGGATCCACTTCCAGGAAGATTTTCTTAAATAAATACAGTACAGTACTGTAAATGTATCTTTTATTCTTTATGATTTTCAATAACATTTTCTTTTTTCTAGCTAACTTAATTGTGAGAATGCAGTATATAAACATATAAAATATGTGTTTATCGACTGTTATGTTATCAGTAAGGTTTCTAGTGATCAGTAAGCTATTAGTATTTAATTTTTTGGAGAGTCAAAAGTTATATATGGATTTTTGATTGGTTGAGGGGCAGCACCTCTAATCCCCGTGTGGTCAAGGATCAAGTGTGTGTATACACACACACACACACACACACACCATTTTATAAATATATATGTGTATATATAACATATGCATATATACACAATATATGTATTATATATATATATACAAATAATGTTCATATACAAGTAACACAACATATATTGTACTATTTTTTCCTGCATATTCTGTATATTATGATGCTTAGACATCTTCAAAAAAATCTTTTTGGCTGAGGAGACACTACCCCTCCTGAGCCAGCTGATTCTTAGAGAAAGCAAGACTGAGTCAGGAATACACCTTTGACTAATTCAGAGTCATACCCAGCCTATACACCCTAAGAGGCAATATTTCTGTGACTTAATCATCTCAGGGTCAGGCAATTAGAGACCATTCTTTCAGCCCAATGCCCGCAAAAATTATTCAGACTAGCCACTCCTAGACCATTTACCCTATCTTGCCTTTCCCAGGGAAAACCCAATAAAGAAGGCTTCTGCTCCTTTTATTCTGCTCATTATTTTGCCATGATCGAGTAGTAGCTTCATTCTCTGAGTCCCACATATGTTTTCCAACATCTGCCACCTTAAACTCAGTCAAAAGAAAAGTGTAAAGAGGCTGGGTAGTTAAAGTTCATTTGTTTTTCTGTCTGCATATTTTTGTGTACTAAACCAAAAAATAGTGACATAAAGCAACAACAAAAAATCAATAATTAATTCAAAATTTTCTGCTCATCAAAGCATCTTTTAACTCCTTTCAAATTACTTTCACAGTTTAGTATACTTGTTAAAGTAATTTTTGTTGATATATAATTTAATTATAACAAAATGCATAAATTGTATCTTTGATAAATTTTATACAACCTCTGGCCCAATCGAATCAGAAAATTTCCACTTCCCTTGAATTTCCTGCATTTCTGTTTTTAAGTCACACCACACACACTACATTTTTTTTCATTTGTATCTCTATAGCTTAGTTTTGGCTTTATTTAGATCTTCATTAAATGGTATCAAACATGAACTTTTTAATATATGTGTTCATATTGTATACATATTTTATATGTGTTCCATATATATGTGTAGTATGTGTGCATATATAATGAAATAATGGTAATAATATATATACACACACGTATATAATACAATGAAGTATCTTCTATTGTATTAGAGCGATACAATTTGTTACACTACCAACATATTGGTAGACATCTGAGTTCTTTCCAGTTTTTAGCTATTGTTTTCTTCTTATTATGTTCAGTTTGCCACTGTATAGTACATAATTAGTGCTTGATGCAGTGTTCCGTGATTCATTAGTTAAGTATAATACCCAGTGCTCCTTATTAAAACTGCTAATAACATTCTTGTAGAGATTTTTTTGTGGATATATTTTTATCCTTTTGGGGATTTCACAGAAATAACAGTTCTGGGTATTTATTAATTTATTTATTTATTTTTGAGAGAGAAAGAGAGAGAGAGCAAGTTCATGTGTGCATGTCAAAAGCTGAATGGGCAGGGAAGGTGCTTAGGGAGAGAGAGAATCTTAAGCAGGCTGCATGCTCAATGCAGAACTCTATGCAGGTCTCAATCTCATGACACTGAGATCAGGACCTGAGTTGAAATCGAGAGTCAGATACGTAACCAACTGAGCCATCCTGGCACTCCTATTATTTACTTTTTATATACTACATAACTTACTTATATATTGTTTTTGCTGTTTCATTTTACGGCAGGTGAATATAAGCTGTATGAAAACAGGAATATGGTTTGTTTTTTCCTCAGAACATTCTATGTTATAGAAAAGTGCCTAACACTTGGTGGTTGTATACTTTATCTTTAAGAAATGACCATTTCCCTAAGTAGCTATGTATTATACACTCCCATCAACAATGCATGAGTTCTAGTTGACTTACCCCCACTAAAACTGATAGAATCCATCCTTTTAATTCTATCAATCTTTATGAGGGTCAAGTAGTTTATCATTATGGTATAAATTAGCATTTAACTCACAACTAAGAATCTTAATTATCTTTTCATATACTTATTAGCCATTTTTATGTGTGAATGTGTGAATGCGTGAATGTCTGTTAAAAATCTTTCTATATTTTTGCTTTGTTTTTTCTTTTTAATTATAATTTTATATATTTTGGTGCAATGATGCAGCAGTCTGAATATTTTTCTTAAAGGCAAATGACATTATTTCAATATACTGGATTTTTCAAAACATCCAAAAAAATGAATAGTTGTGCATGTTAAAAAACCAGATAATCACGATTAAAAATATTAACAAAATATAGAAGGAAAACTATAAAAAAAACTCATTCTGTGTGAGATGTAAACCAAACCTTTATTAAAAATAGAAATTTTAAAATTTATTTCTGGTGATATTTTCAGAAGTCTCTGGTTAGAAGACACTATACTGGTTGGGTGGCACAATACTTTTTCAGATCTGAGGTCCTAGTCTGGAAAAAAGTCTGTTGAGTTTTGTTGTGGGTTTTTTGTTTGTTTGTTTTCTTTTCTTCTTAGGATTATTTAGATATGTTTACTAGACTATTTTTTATGGCAATTTTAGGTTCATGGCAAAATTGAGCAGAAGTTCAAAGTTTTCCCATATATCCTTTGCCCCATACATGTATAGTCTCCCCACCATCAATATTTTTCACCAGAGGGGTACATTTGTTAAAATTGATGAGTCTACATTGATATCTAATTATCAGCCAAAGATTACAGTTTATAATAAAATTCACTCTTGGGGTTGTGCATTCTATGAATTTTGACAAACATAATGGCCTACATCCCCCATAAAGTATCATAGGGAATAGTTTAATTGCCCTAAAAATCTCCTGTGTTCCCCCTCCTTCCCACACTTTTTATCCTTCCCTCTCCCCAATCCCTGTCAGCCACCAATCATAGTTGTCTTTTCAACATGGCACATAGTTGGAATCTTAGAGTATGTAGCCTTTTTGGGTTGGCTTCTTTCACTTAGTAATGTGCATTTAAGTTTCCTCCATGTTTTTCTGTTGTTTTGTTTTGTTTTGTGACTTGATGGTTCATTTCTTTTTAGCACTGAGTAATATTCTATTGTCTGGATCTATCACAGTTTATTTATCCATTCACCTACAGAAGGACAACTTGATTCCTTCCAAGTTTTGCCAATTATGAATAATGCTGCTATAAACATCGTGTTTATATCTGTACTTATCCATATGCAAGTTTTTGTATGGACATAAGTTCTTAACTCATTTGCATAAATACCAATGCGTACAATTGCTGGATCATATGGCAAGAGTATGTTTAGTTTTTTAAGAAACAGCCAAACTGCTTTCCAAATTGGTTGTGTAATTTTGCACTCCCACTACCAATGAATGAGAGTTTCTGTTGCACCAGATCGTTGAAAGCATTTGGTGTCAACAGTGTCCCAGATCTGACCTTTCTAATACATGTGCACTTATATTTCATGTCGTTTTACTTTGTAATTCCCCAATGACATGTGCATCCTTCATGACAGGAGCATTTTTTCATATGCTTAGTTAGCATGTGTATTATCTTCTTTGCTGAAGTATCTGTTCACATCTCGAGTATATTCTTGATTGGGTTGTTCATTATCTTGTTCTTGAGCTTTATAATATGCAGTATTCCCTTTTTACTTCATACTTATCAATAAGATGGAATGCTTCAATTACTTCCAAGCTAAAAAGCAGGGGGGTGTTAATGTGATCTATATGTCTAATAGATCAGTGACTCCTCAATCTGTCTGATCAGAACTCCAATCTTTTGGAGTTCTATAAATGATAAAACATTTTTTTTCACTAGGGATTCTATTTCATAATTTCTACATTTGGTAGG
The DNA here is from genome assembly GCA_003697995.1 of Taxidea taxus jeffersonii. Classification (NCBI taxonomy): domain Eukaryota; kingdom Metazoa; phylum Chordata; class Mammalia; order Carnivora; family Mustelidae; genus Taxidea; species Taxidea taxus. The sequence goes on from ML105839.1 coordinate 85,637, forward strand.
AAATTAAAAAACCAAGAAAAAACTCTAGCCAGTTTATGGTTGTCTAACTGGGACAATCACTAGAATAAACTAACCTTAGGTCATTAGAAATTCAAATGAAGAACCAAAACTTTTTGGGTTTCTATCAAGTACAATTCATTGTGCTAACTACTGGGAACACATATAAGTTTCCATTCAATGATGTCACACAGTAAAACTAGAAAGTAAACAAGCAAGCAGATGAGTAAAAGAAAGATATAACATTTTATTTAATTACCATAAATGATGGAACTAGGCAAAACCAAAGAATCAGACATTCAGATTGGAAAAATGAGCAACTTAGAGAACATTATCACTAAGTTGTGTCTTTAAAGACAAATGAGAATCCACTAAGCGAAGAAAGGAAGATAAGTATATTCAGATATTCTTTCAAAGACAAAACAAGATAAGAAAGTGATTTATGGGGGCGCCTGGGTGGCTCAGTGGGTTAAAGCCTCTGCCTTCGACTCAGGTTATGATCCCAGGGTCCTGGGATAGAATCCTGCATTGGCTCTCTGCTCAGCAGGGAACCTGCTTCCTCCTCTCTCTCTGCCTGCCTCTCTGCCTACTTGTGATCTCTGCCTGTCAAATAAATAAACAAAATCTTTAAAATAAATAAATAAATAAGAAGAAAAGAAAATGATTTATGTTAGGAACAGCAAAATCCCCTATGGTCTCAGGATTGTGTTTAAATGGGGGGTGGTAACAAATCAGGGTCCTCTACAAACAATACCCATGTAAAAGTAGGTATAGGCACACTGCTCCACACCTATATTGTTCTTCTTCCCTTTCTCCTTAATACTGCCTTGTTTCCCCTAGAAATATGCACATAGATATTATAATATATAAAATATAAACTGCATGAAAGTAGGAAACTTCTGTGTTTCTTTTTCTCAGTGTATCCTATGGAACTAGAAAAGTGTCTAGCACTTGTTACACGATGAGTATTTGTGAAATAAATGAAAGAAGAGATATCCCTATATATAAATTTGGTAATATTATAGGAAGAATTGCAGGTCAGAATTATAATAGTTATAGAATTGGTCAGACCACTATCAGACCAGTCTCTTAAATTTTGTCAATTTTCTCATAGATAATTAGAAAAATGGATACTGCCCATGTACATCATAAGAAGATTAATTATTATATGTGAGCTCTATAAACTCCCTATTATGCAAAATAAGGATTTTTGCTTATGTTAAGGGTTTGAATGGCAACATGGCATCATGGAAAGAACACCAGGTTCATGGTGAAGAAAAAGAATGAAATATTATTGATATCATTTATTCTTACATTTTTTATAGTCTCTGCAAAATTGAATCAAACAAATGTACTTGAATATATAAATTGGTCTCAGATTGCATTGCTCAATACTCCTTCTACTGCCATGATGGGTTGTTACACAAACCATGAATGATAGTTTATGAAAAACTATGGTTTAAGCTATTTTCGAAGCATAAATGTTTTGTTGCTCTTGTTGTCTCTTTGTTTTTACCTCCATCTTTCATTTGGAGTGCTTCTCCTGAGAGTACATCAGACCCTGGACCCTTTCTACTGCTACAACTCAGTGTTCACTGTCATTGTAAGAACACCTCGTACATGTCTCCTTCATTTTGGAAGTTGTCATGTTATGTACACATCGTATCATGACTGATTCGGGTGTGATTATTTGCAGCAGTGAGAAAGAGGGCCCATATGTCCAGTTCCTTTGCAGCAAATGCTATCATATTGCGTTCTATGCGTTCAGTGAAAGGAGATCACATAATCTTAATGAAATAAGACAGAAAATGTAAACAATTAGGGAAACATGATTCTTTCTCATGATCCTTTTTGCCTGCATTTTGGTGAAAAAGCTGGAATGGATTCTACAGGTTAGAAACAGTATGATATTAATTTCAGGGAAAATGTATTTAAAACCTCTATGGTAAAACAACAACAACAACAATAACAACAAGTCACGAAGCAGTAAAATGCATATTTACTGGGCAATAATCATTTTGAGGGCTCTTTCAGAACTATTTTCAAAGGAATGCATCGCCTACCTGGAGTGCAATTATGTTATGCAAGAGACAGTTCAGCTTGCTTATGTGTAGTTAGCAACAGCTTGTATTTAGCTAAGATACATCTATTTATGCTAATAATTTTGTTGTGAAATAGTTTTAGTGATATGGTACTTACCCGGATGCTTTTAAAATACCTTTCCACAAATGAAACCATGAGGACAGGCTGTAATGAATGGATACTAACAGGAAAATAAGGCAAAGAAGACTGTGATAATAACTCAACGCTATCACAAAAAATGGGCTGTGCCTGAGTAAAAAAGACATTTTTTTAATAGAGAAGTCAGAGGTTCCTGGATGAAAAGTTAAACTTCAAGCTTTGCTCTACAAATGAAAATACATCCATTACCAGAGGAGGTATTATGATTATGATCTCAGATAAAGAGTCTACGGAACACATCAACTAGCTATCAATTTCAAACTGGAATTTCAGAAAAATTTTAAATACAAAGAACTTAAAGTAAGAATATAAGTAAAGTAGTTAAATCAGATCTAAATATAGAGGCCATATATATTCTATAGCATGGAATAAGATGAGCTTGCATTAATATATCCAATTAATTGTTAACAATTCCAAAATACACAAAAAACTCAAAGTATTGAAAATATTTTGTTTTGTTTTCACTTTCTCTCCCTTTTTCCTGGAACAAGAGTTGTTTTGTTTTGTTTTTTCCTCTTGGTTTTCTGGTGCACTGCATAATATCCCTTTGACTTGAATGCATTAGTATGATTTTCTTTTTGGGAGCAAAGAATTCTCCATAGAATTTAGGACTTATTTTGTAATTGTACATTCTTTCAAATATATACTTAATATTGAATTTTCTGAGTTTCACTCCTGCTGTATTTGTACCACATTTGACAGACCGAGTTATACAGGGATGATGGTGCATTAGGGGGTCTATTATAATGCAGTTTCCTTTCAGATTACAATTTCCCAAAAGAAAGTTAACATGATTCTTTATAGTACAGATAAAGAAGATAAGATTTCTTAGCTTCTTACCATTTTTCTGTTTCATCTAAATCTTAGTCATATAATCGTTTTCCTTTCTTTAGAAATGATTTGTAATTATAAAAACTCTCCCAACTCTTCAGATAGTTCTGGGACTGTGGTAAATTATATTCATTGTTCCATCAGTCCAACATTTTGAAAGGAAAGGGTGAAATGGTGTTAGCAGATTTTGGCAAATGTATTATTCAGGAAAGGTTAGTGAACTGCTTCTAGCTGAGCCAGAATACCCAGTCTTGTTTTATCTTGTAAAAACAAAAGCATACATGAAGATTTCCCCATTGTGCTCAACAAGCTTTCTGAACCCACACGAAATGTAGCACTTGCTCAGAACTATTCCTAATGATTTCCTCCACAGCCAGACCGGAAACCTAAAGCTCTTTAATATTCTAGCCTCATTATTCTCATTTTCTATAATTTAACAACTCCTCATATTATTCTTAATGGAAAAGTCATGCAATATTGAGCAGTAACTGCTGTTAATTTCCTGCTGTATATCATTTGCATTTTTTGTTGCTGGTGGAGAGTAATTAACATGCTCTAATTACCATACTGATTGTCTTTTTTAGCTTATGAGAATATAGTCATCTCAACCCTCGTTGATCTTACAATAGTATATTTTATTGTTCCCAATAATAGTATCCCGGGATATACAAGACTGAAATTTTTACAGAAAAACTGTGTGATTCTGCAGTAGCAGGTTTTCTAAATGGTTCAATTTAAAACAGAGTAATGTAAGTTTTTATAGTTTCTATCAAAAAACATGGAGTCTTATTTTTGTGGCAGGACAACACCATCCTTTTTTGTGAAGTGAATTACAGTTATATTACACTATTATCACATGAGAAAATGTTTTCTCATATTCCATTCAGATTGTATCTTTTATTTCTTCATATTTCAAAGGTTTATGTTAAAACTTGCTATGTATATACTTGCAAGAATTTTTAGTACATTAGATTCTTTCTACTAAAAATAGCATCTTTCTCAATTTAATATATTTACATTGTAACTTTTCAAATTATCAACCAACATTTTATAAAGTAATTTGGAGACAGAAAGGAAAAATAAATCATGCTGTACTTTTGAAATAGTACAAAAAAGCCCTATTGATAGTACAACAAATTGTTGACAACGTTCAACTCATCATATTTTATATCTAAACATACCCTGAGCATAGCTAGCTGCATTATCATAGGAGAGTTTGTATGTTCATTTGGTGAAGGCCAGACTTCAGGAAAATCAATATTTATGACAGACATATTATATCCAAGGAATCCTATCCCACAAAAGTTACAATGAGGAATAGAACTTATTTCCATATCAACTCCCATTTGGTTCCAATTACCGATGTATTCTATACCATGGAAAAGAAAACAAATAAAAGGCACAAAGATGACCTGAATATAAAACACTAGACAAAGATGCACTTTTGTTTTTTAAATTTGTTTACTTTTAGAAAAGAACATAAAATAGAGTATCACCAAAACAGTAAATAAATTAGAAGGGAAGGCTGTGATAATTCCTTTCTGTATAAAGACAGTTGTGATCAAATGGGCTAAAATGCAAATCACATTTGCTCAAAAAAGTCAGTAGAGGGTAATGTTAGACTCTACATTTTGAGTGAATAAATTCTGATCCTGACTCCACCATTTGTTTGAATTCTGACATAATACAAGTTATATAAAAACTTACAAGTTATTTTCTTTCTCTTCAAAATAGAGGTAACATTAACATCTATCTCACATGGTTGTTTTGAGCATTACAAAGTTACACATCAGGTAAAACACTTCCCATACTGAGTGGATCAAATAAAAAAATAAATTAAAATTGGCTATTTATATGTTATTTTTAAAAGGAACTTTATCTAGGTGGACATAATTGACTTTAGGACTTTTTCAATGGTGGACTCTAGTCTCATAATTAGAGCTAAATTTGTTTCTATCCCTTGGTTCAACTCTGCTCTTCATGTGTTGGTTTTATTTTCATTTTGCACATGATCAAAGGACGACTGTAGAACTGCTATTTCACACACTCTCAAGTTCAAATCCAGTGTGCCCTTAAAGTTTCTCAGAAATATCCAAACATGGCTTTTTGTTTAAAGATATTATTCATTTATTTGACAGAAAGAGAGATCACAAGTAGGCAGAGAGACAGGCAGAGAGAGAAGGGAGAGCAGGCTCCCTGCTGAGCAGAAAGCCTGATGTGGAGCTCTATCCCAGGACCCTGAGATCCTGACCTGAGCCGAAGGCATACTGAGCCACCCAGGTGCCCCTCCAAATATGACTTTAAATAAGCCTGGTTGATATGACATGAATCATATGCCAAACCCAGATTACTGTGATCAAAAAGTTAAATCCACCAGCTGGTTTAAAACTAGAGGGGCGCCTGGGTGGCTCAGTGGGTTAAAGCCTCTGCCTTCAGCTCGGGTCATGATCCCAGGGTCCTGGGATCCAGCCCCATGTGGGGTTCTCTGCTCAGCGGGGAGCCTGCTTCCCCCCGCCCCGCCCGCCTGCCCGCCTCTCTGTGTACTTGTGATCTCTCTCTCTGTCAAATAAATAAATAAATAAATCTTTAAAAAAATAAAATAAAACTAGATAACATGCTTGCTTATTTGCAGTGGTAAAGTCCCACCCAAACCACATGCCCTAAGGATGATTGAGCTTTTGATCCCTGAATGAAAACTGTGGGTCTTTACTACAAATATGGCACATAGATAGTAGGGGTCCAAACAATAAACCTAGGAAGCAAGAGAAAAAGCAAAGGATGTTAAAGTATAAGAACTATATTTTATAAATGCTACAGAAATAGTTCAGTTTGATTAAACTTTAAAAAAAATGAGTATCTGAACTTGAGCAAAACTTCTAAACTCTCAAAATCTCAAGTTCTTTATCACTGAATAACGCAAAGATTTTTTTCTCAAAGTTTTTGTTACAAAACAGAGAAAGTATTTGTAAAATAATTTTGTGTGTGACAAAGAAATACTGTAGGTAACTAAAAGTCCTAATAAAATAATATAATAATTACAAAAGATAATAAGATGAATATTCAAAGACTTGTAAAAGATTAATAGTAGGACTTGGTTCAATTTTTATATGGATAACATAAAAATGAACAGTAATTAGAATGGTTGGAAGATGAATAAAGTTATAGACAAAATTGCCATATTGTTAAGAGAAAATATAAAAGTTATGAAGAAGTATGGTTAGCATTTTTTTTTTCTTTTTAGAGAGAGAGAGAAAGAGAGATAGAGCAAGTGGCAGGGAAAAGGTGAGAGGAGAGGGAGAGAGAACCCTAAACAGGTTCCACACTCAGTGCAGAGCCTGATGCCCCTGAGATCATGACCTGAGCCAATATCAAGAATCTGATGCTTAGCTGACTGAGCCACCCAGGTATCCCTGGTTAGTGTATTCCTTATGAACACTTAAAATCTTGTATATTTATAGAAACATAAATATGGAAAAGGCATTTTTCAAATCTGTAGGAATAAGCTTAAGCAAACAGAAAGACCTTTTAAAGCAAACAGAAGGAAGCAACCCCCCTTTTTCTCTTCCAGCCGTGTCATTTCCACTCACTCCCTTTTGACCCAGATTAATGTGGCAAAGCAGAAATGTGGTTTATAGAATCTAGTATCAAATATCTCAAAGCATGTTATGGAAGAGTGATTTTGGAGCTGAAATACAATAACTGACACAGTTAATTAGGTATCATCAACTTGTTTGTCAATAGAACCATGTAAGAAACAAAGGGATGATATAGTTAAAATGATTAAAGAAAATGACCATTGAACCAGAATTTTTCTCATTATCAATATCCACTGAAATGTAAATGGAAGTTTTGAACAAATGGGAAGTCTGGAAATATGTTTACCAAAAGACAAATACCAAACAAAGCACAGAGGTGTGTTTATTAGGCAAACGGAAAAGATTTGTTTCAATTGCTTAAACAGACTAAATAAAAACAAAATAGGTGGTTTTATTTATTTTCTAACATAAACGTCTAGAGTGAGAAACAGGATGGGTTTCCTCTACAAGGTCCTTCAGGAACCCAGATTCATTCTTTTCATCGCTCTGTCCTTCCCTGAGACTTGTCCTCATCCCAAGTACCTGCAGATTCACCCCCACCACAGCTCTGTCCCAGACTGCAGGAAAGGTCTCAGAGCAGAGAAAATGGAAATTAGCTTCCCTTTAAAGTTATCACCTGAGAGTTGAACATGATCATTCTACTCATATCCCTTCACCCAGAACTTAATCACTGGGACACTCTTTGCTGAAAGAGAGGCTGGAAAGTTTGGTATTAGAAAAATTAAGTCAAAAAAAATTAAGGCTTAAGGTAACATCCAGTAGTTTATTCTGAGTTGCTTCTCAGAGGTACTCTTGCAAATTGATTGCATTGTATGTGGGAAGAAATGGCTGACATTTTGAACAATGGAAGTAAAAAAACCTATTGGCTAGTCTGAATTAAGTTTTTTTTTTTTTTTTCTGAAGGAATCAAAATACTCTGGGCAATATCAGCATTATAGATTCAATTTAGGAATCCTGTGAAGCTACACTTGAAATATGAGAGCCTCAATTTATAATACTATCTCTTGATAAAGGTTTTCCATGGCCATTTTGAGATTATGATGAAGTGAAATTGAATCTGTGTGCTACTCATGCCAAAACCTTTCCCACACATAAAAAAACATATCTGTTAGGGATTTAGAATCATAAACAATATTTAAATATTGCTTAAAATCCTTGCCAAAAGTGTTGAAGATTCTTTCTAACCCACACGTTTTTCTTCCAGGTGGCTATAAGGACATGGTAGAACAATACTCATTCTTACCATTTTCCCAGGCCACTAGCTCAGTGAATTGAATTCATATATAAAGCAATTTTATCAGTCTTTTTGGAAGTTGTGGTCTAATGCAACCTCAATTCAATTCTAGTTGCTCATTCTTTTCTAATTCACCAGAACTGAAAGGCAGATAAAATAAGAAAGAGAAGTAGCTCTTCCTATTCTTTTTTTTTTTCTCTTCCTATTCTTAAAATAAAGAGTTAATTTAGAACACCTTACTGTGGTTTGATACTTCCTATTCTCTTTGAAGTCTTGAAATTTCTTCTCTAATGAACATGTTTTAAGTGGTAGTTCTAATGAGAAATCATGCAAGTTCTTTATGTATTAGATTCTGCATTGTGATTAGCCAATGGACACGTGTGGTGGCAAAAATCCTTCTGAAATATTCACCTTGTTATTTGGGGGAAACAATTCAACCATGGAAAAAAGAAGAATGCACATGTTAGAATCTCTCCAAGGCTCTTTTTGTGTATGTACAGTTCAGTATAATTCCTAAAACTGCTCAAATACATAGTTGATAGAAAATTGTTTTTCTATCTTTGTTGATAATTTAATATTTCAGTTATAGCAAAAGATAATCTCACCATCTTCCAAGCATATCCCAACAAGAATTACCAGGAATTTTTTTTAAGAGGGTGGGGAGGGGCTGAAGAAGAGGGAGAGAGAGAATCTTAAGCAGAATCCAAGCCCAGCAGGGATCCCAACACTGGGCTTGATCTCCCAACCCTGAGCTCATGAGCTGAAATCAAGATCAGTCACTTAACTAACCCAGGAACATTTTTTTTTTTAAGGCAGAAAAAAATATAAACAGACAATAATGAAATGGGATAGTTCACACAGTCCAGAAATTGTTGGGTTTGGCCAGCAACCTCTGAGATGGTGAATGAAAATATTACTCCAAACACCTAAGCAGGAGAAAGGAGAGGGGCTGGGGACAAGACAGTCTAGTGGCAAAAGGTCCTAAGTCAGATTCTGCCTCCAGCTTTACTGTGAATGTTATCAATACTACAAGGGAATTAAAAAGAAGAAGAAGAAGGAGAAGGGGAAGGAGGGTGAGGGGGAGGAGGGAGAGGAGGAGGAGGGGGAGGGAAAAGAGGGGAAGGGGGGAAGAAGGGAATGGGGAGGGGAATGTGAAGCTGCAATATTCAGTGGTTTAGTGAGTATCATGTGAATAGAAAAAGCTGTGCTTTTGAGGGGCATGTAGAAAGGGAGTGTGTGGTGTACATGACCTCCAGATACATGTTTCTCCTAAGTCAAGCATTTACTCCCTGGATGAGTACATTGAGTTCCAGAAAACTTAAAGGGGGCCCAGTATTCTGGACACTCCTTTGCTTTCCAACTAGTCTCATCCAGGAAGACATGTGTTTATTAAATCTTATCCAGCTAGGCACTATGAATTCACAGAAGTATCTAAAAATTATAAATGCTTTAGAAATATGAAAAAGATACTTAAAATCAAATGGAAAATGAAGAAACATATGATACAATGTGAATAATTAATGTAAAAATAATAATAAAGCATTTCACTTTGAAAACAGGACAAAATTCGTTTTAAATATTTAGGGAATTTAAATTAAGATAAAAGTAAAGAATAAGAAAATACAATACAGTATGAAGAAAAATGCATATGCTTTTATCTATGATCCAAAGGAAAAATGATTCCTATATGTGAAAGTAGTAGAAGAAAACATAAAATGAAAATGCAAGAAATATATTATAAAAGTTCAAAAATTTAGTACATCAACAATATCATATAAACATTAAAATTCGGGACGCCTGGGTGGCTCAGTTGGTTAAGCGGCTGCCTTCGGCTCAGGTCATGATCCCAGCGTCCTGGGATCGAGTCCCGCATCGGGCTCCTTGCTCGTCAGGGAGCCTGCTTCTCCCTCTGCCTCTGCCTGCCACTCTGTCTGCCTGTGCTTGCTTGCTCTCTCTCCCTCTCTCTCTGTCAAATAAATAATAAAATTTAAAAAAAAACATTATAAATTCATGCAAAAACCCTGAAAAAATTGAAATAGATGACATAATGTAGTTAATACACAAAGTGTTCATAAATCATTAAGAAGAAGAAATTTTACATTCTCACATAAGTAAATGCTGGAAAAGGCCATGGACAAGAAATTCAGACATTGATCCAAGAAACATGAAGGTGTTTAAAGGTTACTAGAAATAAAATAAATGAAAACTTCCAAACATATGACTCTTCATAACTATTTAATATCATGACAGTATTCAGTATGGTGAACTTTAGGCACTGCTAACTTAGGTTTAAATTATAAAAATACTAATTCAAAGGGGTACATGTATCCCTATGTTTATAGCAGCATTATCTATAATAGTCAAATTATGGAAGCAGCCCAAATGTCCATCAACTGATGAATGGATGAAGATGTGAGATAGATATATCTATATATCTATATCTATATCTATCTATATCTATATAAATGGAATAATACTCAGCCATAAAAAAGAATGAAATTTGGCCATTCACAACATGGATAGAGCTGGAGAGTATTACGCTAAGCAAAATAGTCAGAAAAAGAAAAATACCACATAATTTTACTCATGTGTGGGATTTAAGAAACAAAACAAACAAGCAAAGGGAAAACAAGGGAGAGGGAGGGAAACCAAGAAAGAGACTCTTAACTACGGAGAACAAACTATGGCTTTCAGAGGGGAGGTGGGTGGGAGGATGGATTAAACTGGAGATGAGGATTAAAGAGAGGACTTGTGTTGAGCACTGGGTATGGTATGGACATGTTGAATTATTGTATTGTACACTTTAAAATAATTATGTTGCATTTGAACTAACTGGAATTTAAATTAAAACATTTAAAAATAAAAATAAATAAATATTTTGTAATTAAATATTTGTAATGCACTTTGTAAACAAATCACATTTTAAAACTTTAAAATAATAATTCTCTTTAGGAGCTCTTTAGGGGCAGCTCAGTCGTTTAAGTGGCTGACTCTTGATTCTGGCTCAGGTCAAGATCTCTGGGTTGTGGAATTAAGCCCTGTGTGGACTCTGCACTCAGCATGGGATCTGCTTGAAATTCTCTCTCTCCCTCTCCCTCTGCCCCTTTCCCAGCTCTTATGCATTTGCGCTCTCTCTCTCTCTCACATACATAAATAAAATGTTTAAAAAAATAAAATATTTATTCTTTTTGACTCATTAATTTCATTTCAAGGATGTCATTAATCATCCACATTCACTAATCTATTAATTTATCCAAAGAAAGCAGTAAAAAATGTGCTCAAAACTATAGGTCTGAAGGTTATCTCTACAATTCAATGTGATAAAATAACCAGGATAAAATACTATAGACACTTAGTAATATAATTTATGATATTTTATTTATCTGTAATACAGCTTTCAAAGATTATTTGATGTCAGTGGAAAATGTCTCAGTGTTGGAAGGAATAAAAATACATCCAAATATACAGAGAGATTATATCTGAGTAGTGAAAACAGAAACACACACATACATGCACATGCAATAAAATGTTTTATTTCTTAGTGAACTACAAAAGAAATGTGTTACTACTACCAGAAAATTCAATAATTTACATTTCATACAAGATTTATAAGGATGGGCAAAATATATAATGACAATTCTGGTTGTATGATTTTTCATAATGCTGGAACTTATAAGTTTAAGAACATATGTTTACATCAGAAAAGATATTTAAACTTAAGCAAGTTGCAAACTTATCAGCATTTTTCTTGTGAACCTTTTTAAAAACTGTTCATAAATGCTTGCCAAAATAAGAATATTATTTTATTTTTTTAATATTATTTTTACTTAAACATATAATGTAACCCCACAACCCTCTCCTAATCCCCCTCCCCCCCACACCCCTCAGTTTGTTTTATGAAATTGAGTCTCTTTTGGTTTGTCTCCCTCCCGATCCCATCTTGTTTCATTTATTCTTTTCCTAGCCCCTTAACCCCCACCCCCATTGCATCTCCACTTCCTCATATCAGGGAGATCATGTGATAGTTGTCTTTCTCCGATTGACTTATTTCACTAAGCATAATACCCTCTAGTTCCATCCATGTTGTCGCAAATGGTAAGATTTCATTTCTTTTGATGGCTGCATAGTATTCCATGGTATATATATATATATATACCACTTCTTCTTTATCCATTCATCTATTGATGGACATCTAGGTTCTTTCCATAACTTGGCTATTGTGAACATTACTGCTATAAACATTCGGGTACACGTGCCCCTTCAGATCACTACATTTGTATCTTTAGGTTAAATACCCAGTAGTGCAATTGCTGGGTCATAAGGTAGCTCTATTTTCAATTTTTTGAGGAACCTCCATGCTGTTTCCCAGAGTGATTGCACCAGCTTGCATTCCCACTAACAGTGTAGAAGGGTTCCCCTTTCTCCACATCCTCACCAGCATCTGTTATTTCCTGACTTGTTCATTTTAGCCATTCTGACTGGTGTGAGGTGGTATCTCATTGTGGTTTTGATTTGTATTTCCCTGATGCCCAGTGGTGTGGAGCCCTTTTTCATGTGTCTGTTGGCCATCTGGATGTCTTCTTTGCAGAAATGTCTGTTCATGTCCTCTGCCCATTTCTTGATTGGATTATTTGTTCTTGGGTATTGAGTTTGCTAAGCTCTTTATAGATTTTGGATACTAGCCCTTTATCTGATATGTCGTTTGCAAATATCTTCTCCCATTCTGTCAGTTGTCTTTTTGGTTATGTTAACTGTTTCCTTTGCTGTGCAAAAGCTTTTGATCTTGATGAAGTCCCAATAGTTCATTTTTTCCCTTGCTTCCCTTGCCTTTGGCGTTGTTCCTAGGAAGAAGTTGCTGCAGTCAAGGTCGAAGAGGTTGCTGCCTGTGTTCTCCTCAAGGATTTTGATGGATTCCTTTCTCACATTGAGGTCCTTCATCCACTTTGAGTCTATTTTCATGTGTGGTGTAAGGAAATGGTTCAATTTCATTTTTCTGCATGTGGCTGTCCAATTTTCCCAACACCACTTGTTGAAGAGGCTGTCTTTTTTCCATTGGATATTCTTTCCTGCTTTGTCGAGGATTAGTTGACCATAGAGTTGAGGGTCTATTTCTGGGCTCTCTATTCTGTTCCATTGATCTATGTGTCTGTTTTTGTGCCAGTACCATAATGTCTTGATGATGACAGCTTTGTAGTAGAACTTGAAGTCTGGAATTGTGATGCCACCAACTTTGGCTTTCTTTTCCAATATTCCTTTGGCTATTCGAGGTCTTTTCTGGTTCCATATAAATTTTAGGATTATTTGTTCCATTTCTTTGAAAAAAATTGGATGGAATTTTCATAGGCATTGCATTAAATGTGTAGATAGCTTTAGGTAGCATAGACATTTTCACAATATTTGTTCTTCCAATCCATGGGCATGGAAAATTTTTCCATTTCTTTGTGCCTTCCTCAATTTCTTTCATTAGTTCTTTAGAGTTTTCTGATCATAGATTCTTTGCCTCTTTGGTTAGGTTTATTCCTAGGTATCTTATGGTTTTGGGTGTAATTATAAATGAGATGGACTCCTTAATTTCTCATTCTTCTGTCTTGTTGTTGGTGTAAAGAAATGCAACTGATTTCTGTGCATTGATTTTATATCCTGACACTTTACTGAATTCCTGTACAAGCTCTAGCAGTTTTGGAGTGGAGCCTTTTGGGTTTTCCACATATAGTATCATATCATCTGCAAAGAGCGATAGTTTGACTTCTTCTTTGCTGATTTGGATGCCTTTAATTTCTTTTTGTTGTCTGATTGCTGAGGCTAGGACTTCTAGTACTATGTTGAATAGCAGTGGTGATAACGGACATCCCTGCCGTGTTCCTGACCTTAACGGAAAAGCTCTCAGTTTTTCTCCATTGAGAATGATACTTGCAGTGGGTTTTTCATAGATGGCTTTGATAATATTGAGGTATGTGCCCTCTATCCCTACACTTTGAAGAGTTTTGATTAGGAAGGGATGTTGTACTTTGTCAAATGCTTTTTCAGCATCTATTGAGAGTATCATATGGTTCTTGTTCTTTCTTTTGTTAATGTACTGTAACACATTGATTGATTTGTGGATGTTGAACCAACCCTGCTGCCCTGGAATAAATCCCACTTGGTCGTGGTGAATAATCCTTTTAATGTACTGTTGGATCCTATTGGCTAGTATTTTGGTGAGAATTTTCGCATCTGTGTTCATCAAGGATATTGGTCTGTAATTCTCTTTTTTGATGGGATCCTTGTCTGGTTTGGGGATCAAGGTGATGCTGGCCTCATAAAATGAGTTTGGAAGTTTTCCTTCCATTTCTATTTTTTGGAACAGTTTCAGGAGAATAGGAATTAATTCTTCTTTAAATGTTTGGTAGAATTCCCCTGGGAAGCCATGTGGCCCTGGGCTTTTGTTTGTTTGGAGATTTTTGATGACTGTTTCAATCTCCTTACTGGTTATGGGCCTATTCAGGTTTTCTATTTCTTCCTGGTTCAGTTTTGGCAGTTTATATGTCTCTAGGAAAGCATCCATTTCTTCCAGATTGTCAAATTTGTTGGCATAGAGTTGCTCACAATATGTTCTTATGATTGTTTGTATTTCTTTGGTGTTGATCGTGATCTCTCCTCTTTCATTCAGGATTTTATTTATTTGGGTCCTTACTCTTTTCTTTTGGATAAGTCTGGCCAGGGGTTTATCAATCTTATTAATTCTTTCAAAGAACCAGCTCCTAGTTTCATTGATTTGTTCTATTGTTTTTTTGGTTTCTATTTCACTGATTTCTGCTTTGATCTTTAATATTTCTCTTCTCCTGCTGGGTTTAGGCTTTCTTTGTTGCTCTTTCTCGAACTCCTTTATGTGTAGGGTTAGGTTGTGTATATGAGACCTTTCCTGTTTCTTGAGATAGGCTTGTATCACTATATATTTTCCTCTCAGGACTGCCTTTGCTGTGTCCCACAGATTTTGGACCGTTGTATTTTCATTATCATTTGTTTCCATGATTTTTAAAAAATTCTTCTTTAATTTCCTGGTTGACCCATTCATTCTTTAGAAGGATGCTGTTGAGTCTCCATGTTTGTGCTCTTTCCAAATTTCCTCTTGTGATTGAGTTCTAGCTTCAGATCATTGTGGTCTGAAAATATGCAGGGAATGATCCCAATATTTTGATACTGGTTGAGACCTGATTTATGACCCAGGATGTGATCTATTCTGGAGAATGTTCCATGGCACTAGAGAAGAATATGTATTCTGTTGCTTTGGGATGGAATGTTCTGAATATATCTGTGATGTCCATCTGGTCCAGTGTGTCCTTTAAGAAATTTATTTCCTTATTGATCTTTTGCTTGGATGATCTGTCCATTCAGTGAGGGGAGTGTTAAAGTCCCCTACTATTATTGTATTCTTGTCAATGTGTTTCTTTGATTTTGTTATTAATTGGTTTATATAGTTGGCTGCTTCCATGTTAGGGGCATAGATATTTAAAATTGTTAGATATTCTTGTTGGACAGACCCTTTGAGTATTATATAGTGTCCTTCCTCATCTCTTATTATAGTCTTTGGCTTAAAATCTAATTGATCTGATATAAGGATTGCCATCCCAGCTTTCTTTTGATGTCCATTTGCATAGTAAATTTTTTCCACCCCCTCACTTTCAATCTGGAGGTGTCTTCGGGTCTAAAATGAGTTTCTTGTAGGCAGCATATTGATGGGTTTTGTTTTTTTATCCATTCTGAAACACTGTGTCTTTTGATTGGGGCATTTAGCCCATTTACGTTCAGAGTAACTATTGAGAGATATGGATTTAGTGCCATTGTATTGCCTGTAAGGTGATTGCTAATGTATATTGTCCCTGTTCCTTTCTGATAATACTTTTAGGGTCTCTCTTTGCTTAGAGGACCCCTTTCAATATTTCCTGTAGAGCTGGTTTGGTGTTTACAAATTCTTTCAGTTTTTGTTTGTCCTGGAAGCTTTTTATCTCTCCTTCTATTTTCAATGATAACTTAGCTGGATAAAGTATTCTTGGCTGCATGTTTTTCTCGTTTAGTGCTCTGAATATAGCATGCCAGTTCTTTCTGGCCTGCCAGGTCTCTGTGGATAAGTCTGCTGCCAATCTAATATTTTTACCATTGTATGTTACAGACTTCCTGTCCAGTGCTCCTTTCAGGATTTTCTCTTTGTCACTAAGACTTGTAAATTTTACTATTAGATGGTGGGGTGTGGACCGATTCCTATTGATTTTGAGGGGTGTTCTCTGCACCTCCTGGATTTTGATGCTTGTTCCCTTTGCTATATTAGGGAAATTGTCTACAATAATTCTCCCCAGTATACCTTCTGCTCCTCTCTACTTTCTTCTTCTTCTGGAATCCCAATTATTCTAATGTTGTTTCGTCTTATGGTATCACTTATCTCTCGAATTCTCCCCTTGTGATCCAGTAGTTGTTTGTCTCTCTTTTGTTCAGCTTCTTTATTCTCTGTCATTTGGTCTTCTATATCACTAATTCTTTCTTCTGCCTCATTTATCCTAGCAGTAAGAGCCTCCATTTTTGATTGCACCTCATTAATAGCTTTTTTTATTTCAACTTGATTAGATTTTAGTTCTTTAATTTCTCCAGAAAGGGCTTTTAATTCTCCGGACAGGGTTTCTGTAATATCTTCCATGCCTTTTTCGAGCCTGGCGAGAACCTTGAGAATCATCATCCTGAATTCCAGATCTGACATATTACCAATGTCTGTATTGATTAGGTCCCTAGCCTTCGGTACTGCCTCCTGTTCTTTTTTTTGTGGTGAGTTTTTCTGCCTTGTCATTTTGTCCAGATAAGAATATATGAAGGAGCAAATGTAATACTAAATGGGTTGCAAAGACCCCAGGAAGCTGTGCTTTAACCAAATCAGAAGAGACCTCAAATCATGGAAGGGGGGAGAAAGGAGGCAAAAAGAAGTTCAGAAAAGAGAAAAAAAAAAAGATAACACAAATAAAAGAAAATAAAAAATGAAAAAAAAATATATGTATTAGACTGAGGAATAGAACAGGGTCACCCACTTAATTTTGGGAGTATTTTGGTCTCTTAGAAGAAACTACCTCCCAAAATTTTAAAGAATGAAAAACATATATAAGGTTAAACACAATGAAGAGATGAAATATGACTATAAAGATTTTTTTTTTTTTTTTCTAACAAAGGAGT
This sequence comes from Taxidea taxus jeffersonii, assembly GCA_003697995.1. NCBI lineage: Eukaryota > Metazoa > Chordata > Mammalia > Carnivora > Mustelidae > Taxidea > Taxidea taxus. The sequence goes on from ML105839.1 coordinate 102,728, forward strand.
TGATAGGGTAAGTTGGTAGGGAGAATTAAAAAAAAAAAAAAGTGCAGAGAACTTCCTTGGGCTGGAGACTAGATCAAGCCCGGTACTAGATTTGGGGTGTATTTTGATCTATTAGAAGAAGTTGTACCCCAATTTTTTTTAGATGAAAAAGATCCCTATGTGTGTACAAAAAATAAAGTTAGATACAGTAAAGGATAAAATATGACTATAATAATAATGGTTCAAAAAAGATTTTTTTAAAGAAAGTTATTAAGATAAACTAGTTTAAAAACTTTAAAAGAGGAAAGGGAAAAAGTTTAAAAAATTAGCAGAAGAGAAAAAAAATAAAAAAATTTAATTAACTTTTTAAGACTAAAAATTCATGGGGAAAAAGCCAAGAATTCCATTCTTTGCTTTCTCCTCTTCTGGAATTCCGCTGTTCTCCTTGTTAAATGAACTTGGTCTTGGCTGGATTTCTTGTTGGTCTTTGGGGGGAGGGGCCTGTTGTAGTGATTTTCAAGTGTCTCTGCTCCAGGCGGAATTGTACTGCCCTTTCCAGGGGCTGGGCTAAATAATCCTCTCAGGTTCACTTTCGGGGGCTTTTGTTCCCTGAATGCTTTCTGTAGAGTTCTGGAGGACGGGAATGAAAATGGTGGCCTCCCAATCTCTGGGTCAGAGGAGCCGAGAGCTCGAGGCCCCACTTTTTAGTCTGCCTTCAGAGAAAAGCGCTTAATCACTCCCGTCTCCCCAGCCTCCAGCCGCACTTGGAGGAAATCGCATGCAATCACTCCTGTCTCACTGGCCTCTGGCTGCGTTCCGAGGTCACCCAGCCTGTGACCATGTGTCTCTGTCTCTGGCACAGAGTCCCACCTGGAGTCTCCGAACCCCACAGATCCCTGGGCATTCCCAGGTTGGAGTCTCCCCGGATCTTCTGGAGACCCCACACACAGAGCACCCGCCTCTGTCACAGATTATGGTTCTAGGTAACCCCAAGTTGAGGGTTCACTCCTCGGCTCTGTCTCCACAGCCGGCTTCCCCGCTCTAATACCTGTGAGCTCTGTGACACTCAGACACCCCCGATCCTTCTGTGACCCCGTGGGACCTGAGTCCATGCTGTCCCCACGAGGTCTTCACCCCAGTTTAACCTCTGGAGCGATGTCCCTCCGTGGAGCAGACTTTTAAAAGTCCTGATTTTGTGCTCCGTTGTTCCGCCGCTTGCGGGGAGCCGGCCTCTCCCGCTGTGGTCTATCTTCCCGTCGCTTTGGATTCACTTCTCCACTGGTCCTACCTTTCAGAAAGTGGTCAATTTTCTGTTTCTAGAATTGTTGCTCTTCTTTTCTTTGATCTCCTTTTGGATCCGTAGGTGTTCGGAATGGTTTGATAAGCTATCTAGCTGATCTCCTGCTGCCTGAAGTTGTCTCAGCCTGCTACTTCTCCGCCATCTTGACTCCTCCTCCAAGGAAGATTTTTCGAAAACAAGTGGTTTTGTAATGTCCCCCAAAACCTTCTGGTGATGAAATCTTTTCAGAGTCGCCAGGCCCCAGAGGACTCTCAGCCATCCGCAGGACGGTCCTGGCCTCAGAGGCTGGCGTGCCCACCTGGGATTCAGCAATGCTTCAAGCTTTGGGACACTGGCCCGGGCGCGGGGCCGCGTGGGTGCAGGGCCGCCCCCGCCCCACCACCGCCGCCTCCATCCTCCAGCCAAGGCAGCTCTTTGTGAGCCCATGCCGAGCCGCATACCGAGACTGCTAATCAATAAGAATATTATTAAATAAAGTTTATAGATAGCTATAGGTTAAATAAAAATTATAACATTGGTTATCTAAAGTTGTAGTGACTAAAAAGTCTAATTGTCAAAACTGTGGCCTTACTTACATTCTTCACTGCTCATGCCCTAAAATAAATATTTCTATTTTAAGGAATTAAAATATATTTAAAGGTGTTTATTGATACAAATACCAAGTTACTAGAGGTAGTTTTCAAAATGACTCATAAAACGGTAATAATAAATTAAAAAAGAAAAAACTTTAAATAAATAAATAAATAAAATGGTAATCCTCAAATCACGATTTCAGATATCTGAGAAGCTTCTCAAAATGTTTGTAGTTAGTAATGAGTTTGAGAAAATCTTCAGAAAAATAGTCAGAAATTGGAGTTTTTTCTTCCATGAGTCAATGCAAATGGATAGGAAAAAAAACTCAAGAAAAAATGTTCCAACACTTTCTTAGTTTTGTTTTTTTTTTTATACTGCAATAGGACAAAACTAACAAAATAAAGATTAAATGATCGAACACTTTATAATGCACATTTTCCAACAAACCCATTTGTCTATATTTTTAAATGACGTTCCATAATCATATCTCAACTGTCAACAGTACTCATGAAATTGTTTTTCTTCAATCACCAAACTGGGACAGGGAGAAGAGAGCTGTCTTTTTACCACAAATAAAAGAGCTCCCTCTGCCAGGAAAACTAATTAGGCCCTCAGTGTCTGCCTGATTGCTTGGCTCAAGCATGACTGCTTCCTCACAGAGACCTCCAGAGATTAAAGCATTTCTACCAAAGTGTGGCTTCATCTTTCACTGAAGTGTTAAGAAGTGACATAGGGGATCAAACGGCAAAATAATTCACTACCTTTGCTCCTTCGCATTTTTCCATACCATTGCTCCACAAGGGGCGCCATACATTACTAATAAATACTTTTAAAATCTACTCTAAAGGATTCATCAATGAATTCATCTAAACCTTTCTTCATTCTATTATGTTTTAAACCTTTATGTACTTCTTGGAGATGATTTCCATTTGCATGTTTGCCATATATTTTTGTCACACAATGCTTTGAAACAAATCTCATCCAGCTACTTAGAAGCATTTTTAATCCAAGATTATATATCTAGGATTCATCCTCTTTTAAAAGAATGGAATTCAATTCTCTTTGACAGACTGAGAGTATTGGAAATATAACATATGCCAAGTGCCCAGCACAGTGCCTGGGACACAGCAGCCTCTGAACAAATTTAGTTTCATTTTGTATTTCCTGTAATCACCCTGAAACCACTCCTTCAAAGGTTAAAGCTACTTCAGTGTTTTACACATTTTTTTTCAGTATTTATTAAGCCACATTCATGTATTCATGATTTTATGAAGTCTAGACATTAGCTACCATCATCTCCTGCCAGAATTATTACAACACCTCTTCGAGGATTTCTCTATTTCTGTTTTCATTTCCATGGAAGTCTATTCTCAGGACAGATGTTAGAGTCCTGAAAAGTGTAACAACAGTAACAAAACAAAAAGTTCCAGGCCCCTTCCCCCGCATTGTTGTTAAACTCCAATAATTTATTATATAACATTGAAAAATGCAGGTTCCACATTGTTATTCCTTTTTACCTGTCTACTGACCATGCTTTTCCACTCTAGCCTTACTGTTATGTTTGGCTTTTTGTTCGTTTGTTTGTTTTGGGGTGGGAGTGGTTTGAATGAGAAAGCCCAAAGATGCTCCTTCTCTAGGAGGAATAACTTCTCATTACGACCTTCTAGCAAATTTCTTCTCAGCTATATCTGTATCAGATACCCAAAAAGTGAAAAAGAATCTCTTGCCGGATCTCCATATTTTCTTAACATACATGAGGAAAAAAACATGGGAATATATGCATATAAAGTGATATAGCATAAGAATTTATAATATAAAGATGTTGAAAGAATAAGGAAGCAGAGAGGCAACAAATATAAAAGAGATAGGAGGTTATTGTGTCTCCAAAAAAGAAAAAAAAAAGTAAGAAAATTTTAAAAAATAAAATAAAAAGGTGATGATAGAACAATTCACTTGAAGTAAGTTTTTTTTTACTCCTAAGATCAAAATTATGTCATATTTAAGAGGCTGAGTGTCTTAAATTCTGAAGCAGAAAATAGGGAAAAATAATTAGAAGCAAAGTGATTTTTTTTCCAGATCAACTTGGCCAGATAATTTCAATTACTTTATGCCTTTTACCTACATAATGTCAATTACATGTATTTATATGATTATATGTTTATTAAGCCTTATTGTAACTGTGTCATAAAGGAGCTTGTTTTGAATTTCAAATATTTCCCAGGGTTTTAAAGAAATGGAGAAATAAAAGAAATATTTGGGGGAATTTGTGAAAGATCACCTCTATTACAACACAGTTTTCAGTCTGCATTGGGCAGGAAAAGTACTGTAGGATGCTAAAAGGAATATCTTATGGCTACTACATAAGAAAAATTCTAGTATCACTCTGTACTGAGAATTCAGAAAATCTCAGAAATTATCTTTGTGAGTGCAGAAGTGAGAAGTATTCCTACGTGTGTCTCTTACCTCACACATTGTTATAATTTTCTTTTTTATTATCTGGTTCTTGTTTTGTTTTATTTTGGTTTTTGTTTGTTTGTTTTGTTTTGTTTTGTTTTGCAGGAACCTTTAAGTAACTTCAGGTAGCAAACATTTATTTTTGCTTTTCATTCCAGAAAATAGCAAGTGTCTGCTATTGTTCACTTGTTCTAGAATGATAAAGTGAATTTCTTTTGGTCATATAATTCTATAATTTTTAAAGAAAAAGGCAAATGCTCTCACTTGGAGAAAGCAATAGACTCTACTTCTTTTTTGTTTCCCCACAAAATAAACTCAAGGACTTTGTTACTTAAACAATGTTTTAAGAAAATAAGTTCATTTTTCAAAATTTACCCAAAGCATGTCTTACATAAAATTTTAGTATTTGGCAAATTAAAAGACATACATTAATTTCCAACACAAAACATAATTTCCAACACAACATAGATTGAAAAGTATTTTAGCCAACGGATGATGATAAACTGCATTGCAGAAAACAACACTAATATGTGCAGCCAAGTGGTACAGAATTTGGTGTTAGAACTAATTTTGTTTAACATCCTCACTAATGATCGTTTAGATGTGGTAAGCAATAATTAATTCAGCTCATGGTGAACATTATATTGGGAAATTTTGTGAACACTTTTTGGTCAGACAAATGTGAATTTAGTTCCTCAAAATCATTTAAAATGAGATTCACACCATATGTTTTGTGTAATTATAAGAAAATAAAATAAAAAAGAAAACCCACAATCATTTAAAGTGTATAGTGAATCCAGGAAATTTCATTTAAAAGGTGTTAAGAAGCTACATTAATCTAACACTTTATAAATATATGTAAAAATATCTAGTGTCTCATAACAGGAAATATGTTCATCATTCTTCAGTAGTATAATGTGATGAGAACTTGAAAATTAAATCATTATTTCTTTTATATGCTAGAAAATGGATCATACAATAACCTAGCAACTCCACATCATACTATCATGAAGGTCAAATAAACTAGAGTAGCATAAAAAGAAACAATCATGAATTTATTATTGTGGAGTCTGTATAAAATATGTAAGGCAGAAATAATGTTAAAATATTTTAAATAATAATGGTTTAAAATATACTATACTGCGAGGAAAGTGGTGAAGGGATTAAATTTGTTCTTTAACATGACTTGGAATACTGTCTTGGAACAGAGCCCAGAGACAATTGGGGATCCTCCTAAAAGCTCAGGTCCAGGGGTGGCTAGACAACAACCAAGAAAAGTGCTTCTGGCCTCTGACTCAACTGGTGGTGCTGGGTCCCAGGGCACACACCCCCCTCTAAGTAATGTCACAGGAAGCTCTAGTCTCCTCTTTCTCCTCCAGTGGCAAATGATGTCTTTCTGAGTAAGATGAAAACTTGTAGCCCAGCCATCTATTGAACAAATCAGAATCTGTCTTTTCAATTTTCAGTTGATATTTGAAAACTAAGTGTTGTGCTGGTAGTTGATAATTGATTGATGTGATTCATTTATATTTACAGAGTGAGATATGCATTGAGCTCTTGTAAATGACACTGGGTTACACTGGCATTTTTGATCATAAGCGAGAAAGGATGACTAGAGGAGGGAGCAATGGTTTGAAAAATGAGAAAAAATGGGAAGTCTATGATAGTTTATCTTTAAACTATCCTAGACATACTGCCCCTGCTTTTAGTTAGGTCAAAAATGGATTAGGCTCTCCTAGTGTCTTATAATGTAAGTCTGTGCGTAGGATGCATGAAGAAAGTAGAGCTGTGAGGTTGAAAGTTTAGGCTTTTATTTAAGCAGACAGGCTGGGCCCAAATTCCACAGCCAAAATTTATTAACTTTGTGAACTTTGATAAAATCAGTGTACTGTCTATGCCTCAGGATTCTCAACTAACAAATCATGTCACAATAAGACATACTTAATATTTGTGTGTTAAATTAAATGATATGTGAAAAGTGCTTGAAATAGTGCTTGATGCATAAGAACACAAAGATTATTAACTGTACATTCTTACAAAGTGCTGCCCTTTTACTTTCTTTTTATAATGTCCTTATTAAGCAAATACTATATTTCATATAAATAGTAACTGAAAATACCATATTGGTCTTATATGTTGAAATATTAAGTTCTTTTTAAATGATCTCTATTTCTCTTCCATACCCTTCCAATTGGAGCTACTGTGTATATCTTACATACATATATATACATATGTAAATAATTACGTAGACCTATTTTCCATCCCTCAATTAGATTTCTTCTTCTTTCCCTAATTTGTACAAACCTCTTTTTTAGGTTAGTATTTTCCTCCTAAAATCTCACCTTTTCTTTCTCAAGACTCAACTAAATCTATACCCCCTCTTTGAAAGCTTTTTTAAAGCAATCCCAAGACTAAGAGGTTGATTCCATTTCTTCTAAAGTGCTAACTTCTGCTCTTTCTCAATCAAAAAGTTACTCTTAAAGATTACTCATGATACAGGATTATGCTTTGGTAAAGAGTACAGAAAGAAAAAAAATTAAATGAGTTAAAAAGAAAAAAGGAAACCAGCATTTATGTTTACTGGAGGAAAGTTGAATCTTCTAAAACAATATTATCACCAATGAAGTGTGTGGAAATTTTAAGATAATTCTGAATAGGTGGATAAGCATAGTCTGACAAAAAAATAAGGTTTGTATTACAAGACAACTCATCACAACTTTAATGAAGTAAGAGGGGAATGAAACACACAATAGATGAGCTACAGATTTTGGAAAACACTACTATAATCCAGAGAGGCACACAATCATAATATTTTATTTAGTCATAACTGGATAGAAGTGTTCAAAAGGGACTAGACATATGACATTTTAAAACATCTATAAAAACTTTCTATAGCTCATTCATAGTTTGTTGTAAATAGGTATACTTATTTAATGCCATCATAATATATATATATAATTTTGGAAAAAGTAACCGTTCTGTATGATGGTATGGTTTTAATTGCTACAAACTAGAAATAGGTTTAACTAGTTCTGCTGATTACAGTTAAGGAAAACTCCTGATTTGATAATGGACTCCAAAACCAATTTATTTTCTTTATCAATACCTTGCAGCCCATAGCAAAAAAGTTATATTTACTTATATACTACAACGAGTTCATCTTGGATGATGCAGCAAGAATTAGATTACTTAAAATAAAAATCCAATGGTTTCCAAATTCAGTGATTACAAGTTAAATTAAAAATTTTATGGACAAAGGGAAAACTCTTGATTTAATAATATTTTTTGACTGAAGTCCTTCCACCTATGTTTGGAGTGGTGGTTTGGGACCTCGATAATATTTGGGTTTCAGAGTTTTTGAGAAAAATATGGAAACTCTCAGTAAGATCATCTATTCCACAAAGTATCTGTAGAATGTATCAATTCCATTACTGTTTAAATGACTATTAAAATGTATGGGAGTGTTTTTACCAATAAAAATAGAATCTCTGCAATACAGTTTCTTCAAAGAATATGATATAAAAATCTATGCATTTTGATAATTATCAAATCTTTGAAAGATATTAATTTTTATGGAAATTGGCTGAATGAATAGTTTATAATGTCCTCTATGTATTAAAGTATGTAATTAGATTGAGTCAAATCATCAGGGATGTTTAATACGGTCACATCATTTTGGCTCTTCACAGAGCTGTTTTTCCTATATGTCCCTTGAGATTTTATCCATATGCTCCTTTGTCCAACATAATTTCCTGGACTGTTTACTTAAAATTTATTACTTGTTTACTTAAGATATATCATTGAGCATATAGTCTCATATATCTTATGAACTTATGGGAAGCTAGCAGTCTGATATATAATGGCATAGCTGGTATGTTAAAATAAAACCAGTCCATATGAAGAGCAAATATAAGGTTATGTGGGTACTTGATAGTTGAAATTGGTTTATTACTTCTACCATAAATTAACACATAAATAGAGTTTTGTTTTATTTTTGTTTTTGTTTTGTTTTGTTTATTTTTCCTTTTGCTTTACTTTTACCCCTCATAATATGGATGGATTTTATGTTTGATTTGAACATCATGTGGAGTCAGATTAGGGTATGGATACAGGTCATATGAAAAGCCAGCATGGTGATCATTGTTTTTTTCCTCAGCACATCTCGACTATTTTAGAAAGAAGCCATGTGGTTAGAATGGGGACAACATCATTAAAATCAGGGTCCCCTGATCACTGTTAATTTGTCGTTGATATGTATAAAACACACACATTCAGGGGTGCCTGGGTGGCTCAGGTGGTTTAGTGTCTGCCTTTGGCTCAGGTCATGATTCTGGGGTCCTGGGATACAGCCCTGCATCTGGCTGCCTGCTCAGTGGGGTGTCTGTTCTTCCTTGTGCACACTCTCTCTCTCTCTCTGTCTGTTTCAAACAAACAAACAAACAAAAAACAACACACACATTCAGCTGAACAGAAACCCTGATCAGGATATTATTTTATTTGGAATCAAAGAGAGTCTTGGTGCCTTTCCAGTGAGGGACCTGTGAGATTGTGCACTATCTTTGGCCATATTTCTTCCACAAGGAAGATGGTCTGTAACAGAAGAGGATGTTACTAGCACCTGCAAAAGAAGTAGAACTCAAGGTGAAGAGAGAAAGCTGACAGCATTTAAAGGTCTGGAGCCCCAGATGCTCTTCTGCTTGTCTCAAGATCTAATTACATGAACCAACATATTCTTTTTCTGAAAGCTTGTTTTAATTGAGATTCTATTATTTGCACTGAAGAAAAAAAAATGTCCTAAAACCATGAGAAACTTGTGTTTTGAAAATAGTATGCATTCGATGTTTATATAATGGATAGATGAAAATGCACACAGGGCGCCTGGGTGGCTCAGTTGGTTAAGCAGCTGCCTTCGGCTCAGGTCATGATCCTGGAGTCCCAGGGTCGAGTCCCACATCGGGCTCCCTGCTCAGCAGGGAGTCTGATTCTCCCTCTGATCTCTCTCCTCTCATGCTCTCTCTCTCTCTCTCTCAAATAAATAAAAATAAAATATTAAAAAAAAAAAAGAGAATGCACACAGAGGAAGATGGTAAAGCGGAAAGTCGCAGTCATGGAGGGACAAAAAAAAAAAAAAAGAGGAAGCCTACAAAGCCTACAGAACAGATCAACCTTACTTCCAAAACAAATAACTATGGGTGTCAGTTGGCAAAAGGCCCAACAATACCTAATTCGCATAACATCACAACATAAAAACACAGTGTTAAAAGGAGTTCTGTCTTAGAAAGACTTGTGTTAGAATTTTAGATTTATCACTGACTAGATATATACACAATAATTAAAGTAACTGTCATAGCTGTCATAGTTGCATAGGAGAATTATTTGCTAAAGAATCTAAAGCACTTAATGAAGTACCTAATTTTTAGTAAGGGCTCAAAGTTTAGTATTATTAAAATAAATGCAAATATATCAATTTTATTCATGTGTTGCACTTTGCTAAATAAAAAGTGGCTTGTCTAACAGAACTCCAATATATATATTTTAAAACTAATTATAGTTAAAGGCAATTTTTTAATGACTAACCTTATACCAGATTTTTTTAAGTGCAATAAATGTATAAAATTCATAATTGAAATCCAAGTTTGGGGAATTAATTCATTTATTTACCCATTTGATAAACCAATAAACATTGTAGAGGCTCTATTGGATATTGAATTAACTAAGGTATAAAATTCCAGTGATGAATAAAAGACACACAAATATATAAAATATAGACATATATTTTTTTGCCTAAGGTGACCTTACTTAATGAGAAAATAAAAATAATACTGTAATAGTGTTCTCAAAAAGAAAAAAAAAGAACCAATTAGTACAATATATATATACATATATGTTCATTCAGAAAGATTTATTTTAAGACATTGGTTCTGTAAGTGTGGGCCTAGCAACTCCAACATCCACAGACTAAATTGGCAGACTGAAAAATTTGAGTAAGAATTGATATTGCAGTGTTGAGTCTGAAATCCTCAGATAGGCCTGAAACTCAGGCAGGTGTTCTTCTGGGTTTTTTTTTTGTCTGTTTGTTTGTTGTTCGTTTTTGTTTAAAAAATCATTTATGTCATTGTTTTTATGTTGCAGTCTCAAAGCTGAATTTCTTCTTCTTTGAAAACCTTGGCCTTAGTTCTTTAAAGCTTTTAACTGATTGGATGAGGCCCACCCACATTATGGAGGGTAATCTGCTTTACTAAAAGACTACTAATTTAAATCTTAATCACAAAAAATACAGAGCAACATCTAGACTGCTGTTTGACCAAGCACTGGGACATCATAACTTAGCCAAGCTGACACATGCAATTAACTATCACAAGTGCTCCATTGGCAAATCTCTCGAGTGACTAAATTGCTTGGCAATAATTATTTAATTTACAATTTGCATTTCTACAGTCTGAAATGGAATTTCAATTTCACAGTTTTTACTGGCATTACAAAAAATGTTACCTTAACTTCCTGGAACTCAGTTTTCTCTCTCAATAATGATGACAAAAGTAACCCTTTCCAATGTATTAAGACTGACACTTAGGAACAAAAAAATAATGCAGAAACAAGTACTATTAATGTATAAGTCATATAAAATAAAATATCATGTGTTCAACTATTATATTCTACTTGGGCTCCTTAGATTTCCTCTCTTACACCAACTGTATATAGATTTAATTTAACCATTCTAATAAAATGGATCACATACTGACCAATAATTATCAAAGTATTAATTATATCATATTGAATTGGGCAATGGTGAAAGAAAGGGTCTCACCAGTGATATCCTAAGCTGCTGGGCACAAAGAGGCTTCATTAGGTGACATAAATTTGATTATTGCAACATGGTCCACTTAGCTCCTCAAAAGTTTAAGTGAATAACTGCAATCTAACACACTCTAACTGGTAAAATCACCAAGATTATACAACTCAAAAGTGTCAAAGTAAGTTTCGAATCTTATCTATCAGACTTTAAGTCTTTCTTCTTAATAACTACTGCCTTGGTTTTACTCACATCAACAACTACTTTTTGAATTGTTACTCTGTGCCAGCAACTTGTAAGTGCTTAAGAGACACCCCGATGGAGATGGGCCAGCTCTCAGTTAATGCAGATGCTCTATGCTATCCTCTATTTTCAAAGTCAATGTTCCTTTATCTTTTAAAGATGACTTATTCCTTGAGGAGGAATAGTGACAAAAAAGGAGACATTAGATTGAGAAAGAAACAGCTGACCAACTTAATCTTCTTTAAATAAATGCAGTTGTACTAAGTACTTTACTACTACTTAGTCATATAAATGAAATGGAATATTTAGATTAAAGTTTAAGGGTTTTATAATTATACAACCACCCCAGCGCTATTTATGGAGGAAAGTAAGAAAATGTATATGATTTGTCAGTAACTTAGATGGCTTCTCACTACAGTAGTAATATTCATCCAATTCAATGGAATCCAATTTAAGTAGTCATGTGTAAGAATACAGATAGACAGCATTGACTCCACGAAATCACTGCAATATTAATACTTGCTTTGAATGAGCCTAGTATTCAGAAGTTTTTGATTATGTCTTTCAAAAATAACTTTTCACATACACAGATTACACAGATTAACAATAACCAGAAACACTTTATTAGTGCTCTTGCCATTCTTCCTACTGAGGAGAAACATCTATGTCCTCTCCCTTTGAAACTGAACTGGAGCTTTGTTTTAACTACTACAAGATAGTGAAGGTCCTGGGATGTAGCCTGGAAGAGGCCTGGCTGTCCCTGTTTTTGCATTTCTGGGTATTCTTGGGAAGGCCACAGGGAGAGGAGTTGTCTAGGTACTCCATCAAGAACTGACCAGCCCAGATTACCTGCTCAGCCCATCCTTCCAAACACTCCTCCAAGACAATAAACAAGAAGGAGCCACCTTGCAAGTTCCAGCTCACTGGAGCCCTCAGCATACACAGAGCTCCCCATGCAGCAAAGCCCAGTCATGACCACCTCAAAGTGTTGTGAGTAGTTTAAACATAGTTGTCACTCCACACCACTTAGGTTGGGAACTTATTTTTGTAAAATGATAGATATTTTCACCACTCTAGCAACTACTCTTCCAGTTGTCTCAAGCAAAAAGTCATTGATAACAACTGATAGTGCCTCAAAGAAAAAGAAATACAACAGGGTCAAGAGGAATAACATTAGCAATATAAATTTTCTCATTCTATTCCTGGTACCGTGTTTTCTTCAATTCCATAATCCTCAATCAAAAAAGTCTCTTAATTCCCTTATTTTTAATAACATAGTCTAATTAAACAAAGGACCTCTAGCAATACAAACATTACTCAATTTTATCAGTTTTCAACCACAGATTAAGCATAAAAGTGTAAAAAGAGATTCTTATTGTAGTGATCATTTTGCAATGTACACAAATAGTGAATCATTATGTTATACACCTGAAACTGATAAAATATTATATGTTAATTATGTTTCAATAAACAAAAGAGAACTATCCAATATGCATATGGTTAAAAAAAATTGACCAGGCTGTGAAGTTGGAAGCTCAGGGTTCTCTTCTAAGCTCATTTGCTTGTGGGCAGAATATATTTCCATGAGCATAGGGTTGTGGTCTTGATTTTCTGTTAGTGATGAACTGGGGAACACTCAGCTCCTGGAGATTGCAGTGGTTCCTTGCCATGTAACCTCATAAATAGGTCACAAAATGGGTCTCTGCTTTCTTTCAGGCCAGGAGGATTTGACTCTCCCTTTCACCTTCTTTTCAAAGTCCCTTTGATGAGGTCAGGTCTACCCATGATAAACTTTTTGTACTTTAGAGTCAACTCAGTGAGACCCTAATCAGCAGAATGCTGTTTCCTATTTTCACAGGTTTATTTTACACTTCAGGAGAAGAAACTATGCAGAATGGATACAACAGAGTAGGAATCTTGAGGACTAACAACTGCCTAACATGGAATGCTGTAGACGGTGGTCATTATTACTTCCATTTTCACACATGTAGTTCTCTATCCACAGTTTTACAAATCACAGATCATAAAAGGGCATGGATCATTACCACAGTGTCCACTTAGGAGAACTCTTTGTGTGTATATGAGATATTTCTATTATATGTTGATTAAATACATATATGTATAAATACATGTACACTTACACATATCAAAACTATGTACCTTGGCATTCCCTTAGTCTAATCCTAATCCATTTAATATGAGTTAAAACTTGAATTATTGACTTATATCCGTTTGTCTTTCAAAGAGTTAAGGCTTTTTGTGCCATCATTGATTCCATCTAATGTTACACAGTAGCTCCATTATATTTTGATCTTATATTATACATAAAACATTGAAATAGCTACTAGGCTACAAAGTTTCTGCTCCAGGAATATTTTCATCTAGATAAAAAGCAGATATTACTCATTCTATTTTTCAACTATCATTTGTTTGTTCTATCTAAAAGATAAAGGCAATACAGTTGATCCTTAACATGGGGTTTAGGGTGACAACCCTTCATGCAGTTGAAAATCTGCATATAATTTTTGACTCCCCTAAAAGTTAGCTACTAATAGCCTACTATTGGCTGGTAGCCTTACTGATAACATAAACAGTCAATTAACAATTTGTGTGTCATATGTTTACATGCTGTATTCTTACAATAAAATAAGCTAGAGAAAAGAAAATGTTATTAAAAATCATAAGGAGGAGAAAATATATTTTCAGTACTGTATTATATTTATCGAAAAAGCTCTGCATACAGGTGGACCCATGCAGTTCAAACTGGTGTTATTCAAAGGTCAACGGTATATTATAAATGTCAAATAATTAGAATGAATAATTAATGACATAAAAATTTAGAGAAATGATATCTATACTTTGTTTCTTGGTCATCCTTTATCATTTAATCAATTAAATAACTGAGGAGATTGAAACTGTGTACATAATGGATCTTTCTATTTACTTTGTTCTAAATTTAATTTTGTTTCTATATATTTCCTTTTTTATTGAAATATGTCACAGTATAACTCAATGAGAGTAGTATAGCTAAATAGATATTCTGCGGTTCCTTCTTCAGTTTCATTACATCTTTTCTTTTGTACCTATATTGAAGGCTTCAAAGATGAAATTCTTTATCTTAACATATGCAATAGATGATATGCAATTGTTATTTTTATTGTTATTTATTAGCTGTGGAACACTAGGTGGGTTCTCTGAATGCCATTACAAAGAGAGCCTTATTTATGATATACTCTTGAGAGCAGAGTCAGAAGTACATTTAGAATGTGTTAAGATATTTTGCTTATTGATATATAATGTTATAAAGATATTTCAACAAGCATCACTATAATTTTCTCACTCATGCAACATTTTAGTGCTGAAGAACTCGGACATTATCCGAAAAAAGTTCAAAAATAGATACTCCAAAGCCTGTGCAAATCCATATTTTACCATCTTCCCATATACTGACAAACTATAATTTTAATATATAGACAGATCAGTCCATGAATAAGAAATGCAGAATTCTGAAAATAATAATCATTAAAATTGTTTCCATCACTTCTCTCATAAACACACAAAAGAATTTAGTAAAAGAGGCAGAACTAGTCAAGACATATGAGTAAGATTATTAAGATCAGGTACTAATCCGAACCTTGCTATAAATGTAAAATTAATGCCTTACGTTAACCTTTTCTAAAGACATCACCTAAGGCTTTCAAATTCCTTTTGATATTGCAAGCAGATTTATAACAATGCCCTCCTGTATGCTTTCTCCATAGGAATTAATTGACTTTATTTTGCAGAGGACAATATTTCTAGATCACATCTTATTTCACCTTAAGTCTGATTTGTAGAATTGTTTCATGTGAAGCTGTGCCAATTATTAGAACTACTTTGTATTTTGCAAATATATTTTTAATGCAAATGATAGAATGCATAAGAACGAAAGCTATATAAATATTGCTCAGCCATCACTTTTTTTTTTTTTTTTTTTTTTTTGCTGCCAACTGCTGAGAGCTAAAAGCTCTCTATTATCAATGATGAATATGTTTTCAATGGAGACCTCAATTTCAGACAGAGCCTTTCGCCTGTAAGCTAACTGGTAGATTCAGTTTGCAAATGCAACACCTAATGGAGTTCTCTTATTAGATCCACAAACAAAGTGGTTTTGGACACAATCTCCAGTCAATCTCTGCTAAAGATGAATAGGGACAAATATCACAGGAAGTAGGGCCACTGAATTTACAAAACCTCTTCGGTGAACTGCTTGTAAAAAATGATGCTTATGATCTCGTCATCCAGAGAAATTATGAATATTAGTCGAGATTAAGACATTTTTAATGTTTTTTATTTTGTTTAATGTTGTTATGTAATATTACTTAATATTATAATGAAATGCTGATTTTAATTTACAATATTTTCATGTTTGTACCGTCATAGGCAAGACTAAGGTAAAAAGGTAAAAAATATTTTTAGAGTTTGATTTGTCACTTTTTTGTAGATTTGTAAGACAATCAAGTTCTCTCCTCATTTTCTGTGTTCTAGTATCATGTAGAATAATATAGAATAGTCTGTTACTAGAAATCACATGTATAACTCTGGAATGTAAATTATTTTTAGAAGTTTTATTTTTCATTTATTCTTTTAAAAATTTCTTTCTATTCATGATGTCTACCAAATAATCTTGGAATTTCACTTTTTTAAAAAGAAAATACAAATTTCATTGTGTCTTCAAGTTGGGTAGTATAAAACAGCATTGGTATTGATATTTTGCATTTTCCATATTTCTTTTATTGTGTCACACTTACAATATTTTTTCTTTGTTAGATTTTAAAGAGCTTTTAAAAACTATGTCCATTAAAATAGACAAATAGACCACTTATTTATTTATGATTATCATTTTCCATGCCTTATAACATGCATTTATTTTTATTAAATATTTATCTCAGTATCCTTTAGGTAGGTATACAATGTTTATTTGGTTTTTTTTTTTTTGGTATCTTCATAAGTGGAAGGTTTAATTATTTTTTCTTTCTTGATGATAATAAGATTTTTTGTGATACATTTACTTACAATAGAGCTTTCACTTTAATATTTTTTTACAAGTAAGTTAGTAAATGTTACCATATTCATTTCCTAAACACCTTAAATTGCAGTTTGATTCCCTCTTTTATTTTGATTTATTTAGGATTTGGTATTTTCATCAAATTTTTTTTTTGATAAATTTCCTGGATACCTTCAGCCATTCTACAAGTTGTTATTAATGGATTTATTTTTAAGTTTAAATCTAATTTAAAATTTTCTTTAAATCATTATAAAATGCCATTATCTATTCTATTATTTTGCTTTACGATATGTGGATATTTGAGTATGTGTGTCCCAGAATATTATAATGATGAGGAGTATTCATGGATATGTGCATGCATATGTGCGTGAGTGTGCATGTGTGTTTGGAGGGAGGGAGAGAGGCAAAGGAAGAGAGTGCGAGTCAGTAGGTACATACAAGCATGTTCAGGAGAAGATTCAAAGGAAGGAAAACACTACAGCTCATTTGAATATGCAATAAAGTATCAAATTAAGATTTTTTTTTTAAAGATTTTATTTATTTTTTGACAGACAAAGATCACAAGTAGACAGAGAGGCAGGCAGAGAGAGGAGGAAGCAGGCTTCCTGCTGAGCAGAGAGCCTGACGTGGGGCTCCATCCCGGGACCCTGGGATCATGACCTGAGCCGAAGGCAGAGGCTTTAACCCACTGAGCCACCCAGGCGCCCCTCAAATTAAGATTTTAATAATTTTAAAAATTACACATTAACTATTTTAACTTTGGCTATTCCATAATCTTTTAATCTTCGCAACATCTCTGTGACATAAGAGCTATTAATAATTCTCTTTTACAGAGAATAAACTGAGGCATTGAGAGATCAAGTGCTGCCTCCTCTTGGACCAAGTCATGGTTCTCTTGGGCCTTTTGTCAGATTAAACTGCAAAGATGACACTCTTATTCGGGGAGAGAGGAGCCTTTGTGACTTCTGTGACCAACAGAATATAGTGAAATGATGCAGCAGTAATTCTTGATGTTTTGGAGACTGGCAGTTCTCACTGTCTTTCTCTCAGAACATTGCACTGCCATTTCAGTAGTGTGAGTATCTTCAGGTACGCATGCTTGTGGAACTCTAATGTAGACAAGAGGACAAGCCTGCAAAAGAAAGAGAGACCAGAGAGAAAGATGGGTATCTGATCAGACCCCAGATGTTCCAACACACAGCCATTTAAATCTTCCCAGCCATGACCCCAGACATCATGGAGCAGAGGTGAGCCATGCCCACCCACTGAATTCTTTAAACCCATATAATATGAGACATGATAATAAATTGGTGATTTACATGTTGTGTTATACAGGAGTAACTAAACAGAATATGGTCATTTATCCATACACACACACACACACACACACACACACACACACACGTGTATATATGAGAAGGAATATATATTCAGTGCTTATTTATAATGATAATTTTTTCTAAGATATATCTAACATAATATATATATTTATCTACATATATTAACTATTTTGTTAGAAATGTAAATGTAAAATGAGTACCAAATGTCAGTATAACTTTACCCTCATATATATATTTGCTTTAAGAATTAGTTTTCTTAACTTTCAAACTTTTAAATATGTAATGACCTTAATAATTTTCTGCTTAATAATCAATATTTAAATTTTATTTTATCTTTTCTTCACATCCATTAAAACAGCTTTTACTTCCATTAAAATAGAATCTTCATTTCATCATTAAAAATAAAAAATAGCCAGGGCACTGGTTGACTCAGTCAATTAAACCTCTGCCTTTGGGTTAGGTCATGATCCCAGGGTCCTGGGATTGAGCCCACTTTGGGCTCCTAGCTGAGCTCCCTCTGCCTGCTGCTCTGCCTGTTTGTGTTCTTTCTCTGTCAAATAAATAAAAACTTAAAAAATAAAATAAAGTCAATAATAACCTTTTTATTCTTACTTTTTTTTTTTTTCAACTGGTTTTTAGTCATGTTAGCTGTAGTATGCCTGTAAGTGCCCCTTATCTCCAAATAGCATTTAGGTCTCTAGTATCTTGAATGACCACTTGGATAGGTATAATATTTTAGGTTTGTAATTTTTTTTAAACAAAAGGACATTGCAAAATGAATCTCTATTAGCATATAGTGTGGAGGGTGGCATTTGCTAGGAAGCTAATTTTTAGTCCTTAAGTGTTTTAAATTTTCTATGTTGGGTATTTTTGGTGTGATTAATTTTTTTTAAGATTTTATTAATTTATTTAAAAGAGATAGAGAAAGAGTGCACAAGCAGGGGGAGTGGCAGGCAGAGGGAGGAGAAGCAGGCTCCCCACTGAGCAGGGAGCTGAATGTGGGGCTGGATCCCAGGACCCTGGGATCATGACCTGAGCTGGAGGGAGACGCTTAACAGACTGAGCCACCCAGGTGCCCCATAATGTGATGATTTTTATAGACTGCAAAGAATAAATGGTAAAGATAGAGATATTCTTAATAAAATGAGGACTTGGGGGTCTTTCTTATTTAGTTTTCCACAACAAATCGATCATTAACATTTACCAAATATTTACTCTTTCCAACTTTCTTAGTTTAGGAATACAAGTATAGAGTGGTCCTCTTTAATGTGTCTACTACATTCCTTTTCATTTTCTCACCATTCTCATCTGTTCGCTAACATTTTCTGAAATCCAGGGCTAGCAGAATTTCTTGCATTTATTTCCTACTTCATCACTTTAATTTTTTTCAGTATAGAAACTGTTTTTGCTGCATATTGTGGTTTCCAATTCACTATGTGAATCTTTCACCTCAATGCAATCTTTCTTTGGGGCTTTGTAAGAAGTCTTCAATCTCTTAAAAATATGAATTCCAATTTGTATAAAATTTACCCCTATTTCTTAGAACAACACTTGTAGTAGGTATGATGCTATTTTTTTAGCTCATACTTATAGAATGAAATCTATGTTTTATTAGTAAGGGTTGATAGCAACTTCAAGTTAAAATTGGATTGCCAGAGATTGACATGGGTCTCAGCCCCAATCTTTATGGACATATATGGTAAGAAAAGAAAGTTTTAGATATAATTTTAGATATAATTTAGAGATTTTTACCACCTTACAAAAAAGATGTTATAAACTAGGGAGAGCTGGGAGCTGGGAATAGTAGAGTCAGTCACAGGAGGGAATTTTGCCTTCTGCCTATGTGTGTCTTTTTAACGCTTGGTGCAGCAGCCAGGAGTCAGCCTCAGCAGGGTCCCTGGTGTTTGCCTGGAATATCTGACCCCTTGAGAGCCAGCTATGGCATATCTCCTGATTTTGCCTGTTAGAACCTTCTGTTCCAAGAGGCCTCCAAGTCTAAGCCAAGAATAAACCCTGCCAGATGCACTTTCCTTTTTCTGGCTTAAAACAACAAGAATGTTTCCCCAGTGGCATTGCCAAGGTTGAAAATTCACTTCCAGTTGTCCCATGGTTCATCTTATGAATACAAATGACACTGCCAGCATTGACCTGGCATGCTTTTTGGATAAAAAAATCATAAATTTGTTATTGCTTAAATATGTTTTCTTAGATTCTACATAGCAAGCAATTATTTAATACTTCTAACACGGTAGGAAAACACTCCCTAATTTTTTATTTATTTAGGCTTCTCTCCATTTATGAATTTCACTTGCCATTTCAGTTAAAAGCAAGGTGGGAATGGCTAGAGAGTGGCTAGATGGGAGCCTGTGTTCAGGTTGCCATCTCAACAAGCATATCTTCTTCTCTATTTTAAACATAAATATACTTAACAAAATATTAGTTCTTAGAACTTGAAGCTATCTTATGTTTATAAATTAAACAGTACAAAAAGAGAAATTTTCTTCAACTTTAAAAGTCCCTTTTGATAGAAGTTACTTTTAATGTAAATTAGCAACACAACAACATTGATTTGAGACAAGTATTGAAAAAGTCATGCTGAATGTTAGGACAGTGATGTAAGTCTTATTATCTCTTTTCTGCATTTTTTCCAAGACCCTGTTAAAGAAACAACCTGTTGATGCCCGATATATTACTTAAAAAAGGACCCAAGAACTTACTTTTTCCTATTTGACAGAATATAGGAATCATATCCATTTGGTGTCAAATGATAGAAATTGATGAAAATATAATAAAAAAGGTTTATAAAAGAGAGAAAGAGAGAGAGAGAAAGGAAATAGTTCAGGACATAAAGTGAATGCCCAAGGAGTTCTCTGCTTAAGGGAGAACTGAATCCAAAGGATCAAATGTGAGCTGTGTTTATTTCTGTATTGGCTGCTATAGCCTAGGGCTTGAAACAACAGAGAGATATTATCTGTCCTTATTGTGAACATGATTGCTAATATCAAGATTAGCACTAGTGCATTATTCTGTTATATATGAAAGTGGTTTTGTTCTGTTATTTTTTTTTCATAGTACATACAAAATAGTTTCATTCACTTATAATATATTGAGCACCTATAATGTGTCAGGCAATAAGTTCGTGACCAAGGCACAAAAAGATTAATAAGAAACTCTGTCCCTCCACTTGTTTCTCTTTCAGAAGATGAAATATGGCACTAATAACTGGTTAGTAAAGATGACATATGTTGGAAAGTGAAATTAATATTGAAGAATGCCCCTATTTATCCACATAAGAACACATTTTACTCGAAAGCTGTATCATAAAGAAATTAGGACACATTCCTCCTTCATGAAGACTGTCTAAAAAAATCATTCATTCATTCTGAGGCTAGTGGTTATGGAAGGTTATAGAGTTATGAAAGCTAAAGAAATGTTAATGTACAGTTTTTATGGTTTAATAGTCCTCTTTTGATAGAGCAGTAAATAATAACTTCCTCTAATGAAGGTTTACACTGTGTCAACCTGCTGGCTTTTATTGCATTGAAACTCCCTCCAGATAACCCATGTCCATCCTGGGCCTGTGCTCTTATACCCACATAGTGTCAAGAGCTGAGCTGGGGAGACCTGGTTGATTAAAATGACAAACCAAAATTAAAGTAACAACTCTGAGTATATTTACTAACTACACTAGTATAAGCAAGAAAGCAGAAATAAAGTAGCCATATCACCAATGTTCCATTTATTCTCCCACAGAATTATACCAAGTGAAGATTAGGTTAGGTGGAGGAATCATCTCATTGCTAGGAGAGTCCTGAAGAAAAGGCTTCTGTCCTACTCTAAATACCTGGAGCTGTGTGAGGGAGGGAGGAAAATGGTAAGAATCAAAGGTACCAAGTACTAAGAGTAGAGAAAGGTGTCTTCAAAGTACCTCATCTCCCCTAATGAAGTGTTAGCAGAGGCAACAGAAAGATGTCTCCACCGAAGGCCCCTGCAAGGTAGCCTCCAAATGGAGACATCTGGGCTAGACATGCCACTATGCTTAGAAACATGCTCAACAAAGGGTGCCTAAGTCCTTAAGACACACTGCAAGGTAGTATCTGTAAACCAAGTCTGTGTGGAGAGGACAGTCTTGCCCCATGAGACCTGACAGGTACGGCCTTTGTAATTGCCTATGGTCAAGATTAAAAAAAAAAAAAAAAATTACACTTAGGATTTTGGTCTGGAGCTAGGCTTTTCATTTTTTTTTTTTTTTTTAAAGAGAGCACACCTTAAATTTTTCCTTTTCCTTGGGTTTCTTATGCATTTGACATTTCAAACCTACCTCTGAAATTCCTACCATTGAATTTCACTATATTAGCTAATTCATTACTCATTTGCAAAGCCAGTAAATCACCAGGGTTCCCTACCATTATGTCTTTGAGCATCTTTTCCACCCAGAAAATCTCTTTTGATTTCACAATGCCTAACACTGATTACTTACAAATGTCTGTCTTTTACTCAGACTACTACAGAGTTCAATACAAAATTTCAGTTTTGGCTTAGGCATATTCTTTAGTATGTCACACAGGGACACTTCAGAAACATCATTAGTTAATATCTCTCACCTATCAAATGCATCAGTCACTAAGTGTTGCTGCATATATTTATTAAATAATTCTTGATTCTCGACAGCACCTCTCCCACTTTGTTGGTTGTAGGTCTCTTTTATTTGTCTTGATAAAATTTTGTATTTTCCAGCTGATTTTTTATTCTCTTTCTTTACACTTCCAATTCTTTCTTTCTACTCATAACAGATCTTTTCAAAATATGTATTAGTCAAGGCCATCTCAAATCTTAAAATCTTAATATCTTTATGTTTCTCTGATGGCCACAGGATACAATAGTTCTAGACACTAATTGTCTATTCCTATAAAATTATCTGTAACTAAAAAAAAAAATTATCTGTAACTAAAACATAGCAAATTGAGCTTTTGATTTTTTTTTAAATTTATAGATTAACTTCCTTTGCTATTCATACCTTTGAAGAAATTATTTCTCTTGACTGAGAAACTTCTTATCATTTTCTCCACGGTTCAACTCCTATGTTAATATTAAATAGGTTTAATTTAAATATCACCTTTTATGTCTCCTCAGGGATTAGTCTGTATATACCTCACAGGGCTAACAATCATCACTGCATTCTCTGATTATGTGTTTACAGGTTGATTTCCTTGCTAGATTATGAGCTACTCAAAGGCTGGAGTCTTTTATTCATTTGTGTGTTCCTAGATACTAGATATGTTTCTGACACATAAAAAAATCTAATGCATAATTTTTCATAAAGGAATATTAAGTTAAAAAATAATTTTGCACTTCCTCATATCAGGGAGATCATGTGATAGTTGTCTTTCTCCAGTTGACTTATTTCGCTAAGCATAATACACTCTAGTTCCATCCATGTTGTCGCAAATGGTAAGATTTCATTTCTTTTGATGGCTGCATAGTATTCCATCGTATATATATACCACTTCTTCTTTATCCATGCAACGGGGATGGGGGTTAAGGTGGTAGGAAAAGAAAAAATGAAACAAGATGGGATCGGGAGGGAGACAAACCAAAAGAGACTCTTAATGTCATAAAACAAACTGAGGTGGGGGGGAGAGGGGTTGGGAGAGGGTGGTGGGGTTACATTATATGTTTAAATAAAAAAGCTTAAAGAAAAAAAATAATTTTGATTGCTAGAGTACTAATACATTCTGAAAAATATAAAGATATTCTAGTAAAAATTATCTTGTAAATATATTTCACTTTTTGTAGCTAATACTGCCTTCTATTGTCATATTCAAAAGCATTTATTAAGTATACATATTTGTCTGTATAAAGTACCACATGCTGTATATAATGCTTTCAACATGTTTCTTGTCCTCTAGAAAATTAAAATGTAAGACATATGCTTTATCTCTGAATTAAGATAATTTGCCAAGAAAATTTCACAAGTATTTATCTTGGAAAAATGTGTGAGAAAAAATTAATTTTTTACATGAAATATTTTTAACATACCAAATTCATTCTCCACAACATACAATTTCTATATTCAGGGAAGCATGAACAACAATGATACATGTCTGCTTTTGTAAATATAACTTCAATTGTTTTTATTCACATTAAAATGTAAATTATTACTAAGAAATCTAAACTGAAGTACTGTAAATATA
The DNA here is from genome assembly GCA_003697995.1 of Taxidea taxus jeffersonii. Lineage (NCBI taxonomy): Eukaryota > Metazoa > Chordata > Mammalia > Carnivora > Mustelidae > Taxidea > Taxidea taxus. Next base: position 126,651 of record ML105839.1, read on the forward strand.
GTTTAATTTTAAATATTAAAGCTGTAAAGTAACAGAGTATGTACCATTGCATGTCAATGAATTTTTAAAAGAGTAGTAACAAAACTTATTACAAAGTTAAAATTTTAAACTCATGGCAGAATTAATCAGATTGTTCTTCATTGCTTGAAATTATACAACAACTGGGATGCCTGGGTGGCTCAGTTGGTTAAGCGGCTGCCTTCGGCTGGGGTCATGATCCCAGAGTCCTGGGATCGAGTCCCACATCGGGCTCCTTGCTCGGCAGGGAGCCTGCTTCTCCCTCTGCCTCTGCCTGCCTCTCTGTCTGCCTGTGCTCACTCTCTCTCTCTCTAATAAATAAATAAAATCTTAAAAAAAAAAAAAGATTAAAAAAAAGAAATTATACAACTGATTTTTAGTATGCAAATTAGTGTCAAGTGAACATTTTCAGGAATGCATTCAGTTCTTAAAATGTAGTAAAATGGCTCATTAAAAAATGCACTTTTATGTAAATTACCATTTCTACTTATCTAACCAAATCCTTATAATTAAGAATATATGTGATATACGTTTAAAATCTGTTAAGAATTACTAACTTTAATTATTGCTAAATTAAGTATTAATCCTAGTCGACTTGACAGTCAACCATTTTGGAATATTGTATACAGTATTTGAAGTATGGATACATGCGTTCAAGGACAAACCATGCTTTCTTACTAATGATTTCACCTATGAGGAGGTACTTAACTTCCATGACATTACTCATATAAATCACACACAAACACAGACAGACAGACAGACAGACACACACACACACACACACACATACACACATTGTGCTACCTTTGTTCAAAGAGTAACTATGCTCAGAAATAAAGCATGGGAAAATTATCATTTTTAGATAATAATGATGAAGGTAATGATATATGAAGGCAGAGGCAGTGTATAATAAACATTTTTTGGACAACATATAATCAAAACTACAAAATTAGAAAGGAAATTGGTTTGCATGGAGTTCTTGCCTCACTTCATCTACCAAAACAATGCTAACTAAATAAAAGAATAAATAAATACATTAATTGGAATGCAAACAATGAATCTTGGAACACCACATAAAAAACTAATGACATACTGTATGGCAACTAACATAACATAAAAAAAAAAACATAACAAAATAAAAAAAAATAAAAAAAATACATTAATTGCAAATTAAACCAATGCTGCTAATGGTACACTGCTATCTCAGTTGGTAGTTTGTCAGACAAATCTTTCAAACCTGAGTCTAATTGTGAATATTGGCCAAATTTTTAAATCTTTACACACCTTAATTTCTGATAAAGAACAAAAGATAGCTGTTTTCTTAGGAACTAATTCGGTGACATACATTCTTAAACATATTTTATTTATTTATTTATTTATTTATTTATTTATTTATCGAGAGAGACAGCACAAGCAAGGGTGGGGGTTGGCAGAGGGAAAGGGAGAAGGAGAAGCAGGCTCCCAGCTGAGTGGGGAGTCCAGAGCAGGGCTCAATCCCAAGACCCCAACATCATGACCTGAGCTGAAGGCAGATGCTTAACTGACTGAGCCACACAGGCAGCCTTAGGTGATAAAGAATTTTAGAAGTATTTAAAAGCATATCTGACATATAGCAATACTTCATCTATGTTGTAGAGGATATGATTGTCATCATCGTCATTACTGCATTGTCTTCTTCATTGTCATCATTTGCATAGGGTAGTAGAAGAAATTGATACTTTTAATTTATAATTCTTTGGAAAAGGATGCTGCTATATCATTTGAAGATATCATGTCACTTTTATTCCAATAATATCTCCAGTGAAGAAGTTTAACAATGGTTTTGCCTTTTTATTGATGAGCAGAATGAATGAATTTGAGAAACTTTAAATATTCTTATTTGAGATACTAGATCAGCAAGGAAGCAACTTTATTCAAATCCTTAACTATTTATCTTTTATTTATTATGCTTTGACTTACCGCATATAAGTGCATAGAGATAAAAACAAATTGCTCTACTATTATGTATGTAATTTATTAGAACATGCATTTTCATTAAATGATGTACTGTATAATCTTAAATCAGTAAATATAAATATAAAATATAAATATAAAAATGACATATAAATATAAAATCATAAAATAAATACTATTTATTCTAAATAATCTTTTAAAATACTCATAATGGACTTAGATTGGACTTAAGTTATCATTTTACACCTAATTTTGCAAAATGTGTTTTTTTCCACTGGAAAATAGAAAGAGCTTTCTTACACTCATTTTCCAGATTTGGCATGTTGTGATTTGCAACTGGTTGATAAAAGGGAATTATTTTGCAAAGGTGTTTTCATCATTGGAGTGCAGACAAAATCTCTCTGAATTGTGTTGTACCTGTGGAACGGAACCTTTAATGAAATGAAGTTCGCACAAGACCCATCTTTTCACAGCTATGAAGACCTTTTCAGAAGCACTAGAACTGTATAAAGACCATCAGGGCTAATCTATATTACTCTCTTCCTTTGTAAACCCACCCCAGGACTTTACAGTAATACACTCTTAAGTACCAGCTTTGAAGGAAAATCTTTTGAAGGATAAAAATAGGAGCAACTAATTTCTAAGAGAAAAGAATGTTATTTAAATTTGAGGTCAAAATAGCTTGAAATAATTTTAGACAAATTTCCATTAAATATTCTTTTAGAAACACAGAGGCAAAAAACCTTGTTTTTTTTTTTTTCACTAGTAATCATCTCTCTGTACAAGGAAAATCCCACATACTATTTTTCATAAAGAAATTTATGGCTTGTGAGTCTTAGTATATATTTTTAATATCTTTAGATATATTCTCTTTGTATTTCATAGTGATGTCTTAAAGCAATAGTCAAATAAAATGTGGGAAATTACTTCAAACAGATCTCATTTTTTTAAGCCAACATTAAACAACTTTAATTTTCATATTACATTTTGTGAAAACTATCTCATTGTTTTCTTCATCCTCATCAGGTACACTGAATCATCAGCCCACCTCTTAAACCAAATGTGTGCATATTCTATCTTGTCATAGAAACTAAGATAATACCATGACGTTTTTTATCCATTTCTATATGGAAATTGACAAATGACTATTTTATATTCATGAACAAAATTGAGAATGCAAATAAAACCATTTATTTTTCTCCAGACTTATTGGGAATTCTATAAATCTGTATTACTTTAAAACACAAAATTATTTATCTAGTTTATATTTACACATATGCAGAATTGCCCATATAATTCATATCTGAGAACAAAGTAATTTAACCTTTTTCTTTACAAGTTTAGACAAAAACGTGTTCTATCAATTTCAGAAAAAAAATTAGCATTTTCTTATGTCAATCTGGACTTGAGAACAATGGAAAATAGAAGAGAAAATGAATCACATTTTTATCTTGTACATTATTATAAAATTAGATATTACAAAGTTAATTAGCATAAACTTAAAAAATATAACCTTATAAAACTATTACCCTTGTTTAGGAAAAAGAATCAACATGAATTGATCACCTATTAGACATTTTGAACTTCATTTATTAAAATATTTTTTCCTTTGATTGATATTAATTAATTAATTAATGTCCCTACCAATTGATTTCTTATTGGGGAGAATGAAAATGTATCCTTTTTATTTCTCTGTCCCTATCAGTCTCCACGTCCCTATGTGGTCCCTAAAATTCACGCATTTGAAGGAATGGCCACTTTTACAAAATCAAGTGCATTTCTTTGAAACAAGTAAATATATCATAATTTGTTTTATTTAAAACCTGAGGGATGCCATAAATATTATAAAATTTTAAAAATATCATTATACTTTGTTTAATTGCTTAAAAACATTTATAATTTCTTTCTACATGATTTTGGCTCTATCCTATCAGTTGCTCTCTCATATAAAAACAAATAGAAAATAATATTTTCTATAGGTGATTAGGAAGGCAGTTCAGTCATTTGCCTATAATGTTTTTTATTGTTATTAAAATTTGTTTTTAATTTATTATAATTTAGAAATATTTATTTTAGCACCATAATATGTTATTAATGCTACATAAATTTTTAGCATTATTACCAAATAAGGATTTGGAAGAATTTCAACCCTGTGGTTTAAAATAATTTAAACTGATTAAGTGTCTGCCTTCCACTCAGGTCATGATCCAAGGACCTGGGGATCAAGTCCTACATTCCTACATTGGGCTCCCTGCTCAGTGAGGAGTCGGTTTCTACCTCTCTCTGTCCTCTCCCTGCTCTTGCTCTCTCTCTCTCAAATAAATAAATAAAATTTTAAAAAAATTAAGAAACCCTTCTTATAAAAAAGAAAAAGTACACCATTATAGACATTCTTCAGTGCTGCATTCCATATGGCACCTATCATATCACTTTGGTTTATATCCAGGGAGCATTACAACTGAAACAGATAGCAGGAATATTACTGGAAGCTAAATAGCTATCCATGACTTTATATACACAGAAATTATGAGAATCATAGAACTATATCCTATTATCTCCAAACTAAATGTGTTGCTAACTTAGCCTCTTCTCAGATCCTGAGAATGTCCATGGTCATTCTAGCACTAGAAACTGTAGGGAAAATAAAATCAATTAAAATTGAAAAGGAAAGAGACAATATTCTTCACACTTTGCAATTAAAATATTTCACTCTTGCAAACATTATTTAAAAATGTATGTACATATGAGCATATTAGTAAGATTCCACACAAGTTAGGGGCTCTAACATTTAAATGTTATTAACCTTATGGTAAATATACTTCCATAAGCATATCTTCTTGTTTTTTCATCAGCCAGAAGTAGAGCATACTTTTGAATAGAGAAATTATTATTTTGTATTATGTTAGATTTAAGTCAGGTTTCATGTTTGCCGATGAAACTCCTCTTGTCTCGGCATTATTTGTTGGAAAGTGTATCTTTCCCCCATTGAGTTGCTTTTCCTCCTTTGTCAATATTAGCTTTGCATGTTTATATGAGTCCTTCTCAGTTCTCTATTTGTTCCATAGTGTTGCTCAACAAATACCACAGGGTCTTTACTGCTCAGCTATATAAGTTATAATATCAGGTGGACTTATTTTTCCCACTTTATTCTTTTCCCAATTGTTTTAACTATTCAAGTTCCTTTGCCTTTCCATCTATATTTTAGAATAATCTTATTCGTATGTGTGTGTACACACACACACACACACACAATATCTTACTGGGATTTTCATAGGAATTGCATTAAATCTTTACACTGATTTGGGGAGAATTAGCATCTTTATTAAATTAAGTCTTCCAATCCGCAAACATAATATGTTTCTAAAACAAACAAAAATATGTTCACTTTGGACTTATTTTGTTCTTTATTAGGTTTCTGAAGTGGAAGGTTATATTATTGATATGACACTTTTCCTCTTTTCTAATACATGTATTTATTATTGTAATTTTCCCTCTTCAGAGCGTTCTCATATATTGTGTTCTATTTTCCTTCAGTTCAAAGGATTGTTTTACTTTTCTTGAAACTCCTTCTTGACCCATGTATTAGTGAGAACTGTGTTGTTTAGTTTCTAAGGGCTTGAAGATGTCATGCTTATTTATTTCTAGTTTGCACTATTGTGAACAGAGAAAATATTCTGTATTGCTTCAATTATTTTGAGTTTGTTAAGGATTTTATAGTCAGGAACATATTCCATCTAATATATGTTCTATGTGCACTTGAAGGAAATGTATTTTCTATCATTGTTAGGTGGAGTGTTCTATAAATGTTGGTTAGATCATGTTGGTTTAAGGTGTTTTCTAAATCCTTGGTGATTTTCTGTCAAGTTTTGTCAGTTGAATTATTTATTTAAATGTTTTTCATGGGCACCTGGGTAACTCAGTGGGTTAAGCATCTGCCTTCTGCTCAGGTCATGATCTCAGGGTCCTGAGATTTGGCCCCCATCTGGTTCTCTGCTCAGGGGGAGTCTACTGTCTCTCCCTCTGACCCTCCCTAACCTCACACCAGCTTGTGCATGCTCTCTGTCTCTGTCTTTCTCTTTGTCTCAAATAAATAAAAATAAGATCTTAAAAAATAAATTTAAAAAATGCTTTCCAGCTCCACCCTCTCTCCTCTCTCCTCTCTCCTTCCAGAACTAATTGGCGTGAATTTGCAATCTTTTGGTATAGTCCCACATGTCACTCAGGCTCTCCTTTGTGGAGGGGCTAGAGTGAATAATTTTCTATTTTTCTTTCTTCCAGCTCACTAATTATTTTCTTTCTCCTCTCCATTCTGTTATTGAACCCCTCTATTGATTTTTTTTAAATGTAGCTATTTTACTTTTTCATTCTAAAAATTTCCATTTAGTTCTTTATTTTTTAGCTTCCTTGCCAAAACTTTCTATTTCTTTGTTTAGCTTTTCTACTTTTTCATTTGTGTCAAGAGTTTAAAATTATCATTTGAAGCAACTTCATGGTAAATGTTTGAAAATATTTATTGGATAGTTCTAATATTTCTGTCCTCTTGGTATTAACACTCATTGTCATTTTTTAATTAACTTTGGGATCTTTCTAGTTATTGGTATGATGTATGACTTTTGTTGAAACTTGGACATTTTATGCATTATTTTATGAGATTCTGGGTCTTACTTGAACTGTTCACTTTAACTAGTTGTTTCTAACACCACATTTGTAGAGAAAGGGAAGGTGTCACCTCATCATATGAGGTAAGGTTACAAGTCTAGGTTCTCCACTTGACCTTTATGGACAGAGGGGTGGGTGGACTTATGAGAGGTGGGGATTTCAGCTCTCTCCTACCTTTCCACTGATACCTCCCTCCCTGAGATACATAAAGAATGCATCCTTACTACTTCCTACAGAAATGGTGTTTTAATACTGATTCTCTGCTCTATGCTTTCTTTGAGACTATCCTCTGATAACTGCAATATAGGGAAAGAAGTATGTTCCCCACATGATTTCCACTGACCCCAACTTTAGGAGTGGGGTTGCTCATCATTGCCCTATAGAGATGGAAGTTCTGGGTCTCTTCTTGATCTTCCCTGATTGGGAGGTTAGAGCACCTTTTATAGTTTGTTTAAGATGAAACTAGGTTCCTTACTTGACCTTTGTTAACAGGAATGGGAGTGGCTCCATGGTAGCATTTGACTGAAGCAGAGCAGTAATTATCTATATATTTACTGTCTCATTCAGTGCCTTTTTCTTGGCCTTTTGGCTAGAAAGAGCAGGTTTTTTTGGAGCTTATTTATCTGCACCCATTAGAATATCCACGTTTATGGTTTTTTCAACATTTACCTTGGTGTACAGGAGACAAAAAGAAAATCTAGATAATTCAACACCGTGTCATTTTTCAGATCCCAAGGTCCTTAGATGGTCTTCCTTTTCTCCACCTTACAGAGGTGTTTTTCTGTTTTGTTTTGTTTTTAATATATATATATATAAAATGCCCCAAGCTTTAGTTGTATTCACTTGGAGAAATAGAGAAGTGTATGTCCACTCCATCTTCATGGAAACAGAAATAGTTTCTTCTTGTTTTTACTCCACATTGGAACATTTTAATTCCGGTTATTAGATCTTTAAGGCCCAAGAACTCTTTTTATTACTATGAATATTCCAAGTTTATAAACCCTGTTTCTGTTACATAAATGCAACATATCTTTCTTATAGCAAAGGACAATTTTGTTTTAGATTTTTTTCACTGTGCTTTATTTTTATAGATTTTTTTGATGATTTTTTTGTTTTAATCTTTTAAATTAAAGGCATACTGGATATCTAGTGATTCCAAAGCTTCTTTTCATTATTAAGACTAAGACAATAAAAGTTGAACGGGAAGTCTTTGCCCATAGATAGAACTTACCAATTGAAGAGATCCATTTTCCTGAAGTCTAAATATTGTCCTTTTTCTCTTGAAATATTTAGATTCCATAGAGGTGAAAATCTCAATATTCTACTTAAGTACACTGTATATGTAGTATATTTAGTACATATAGTACCTTGGCTGCCCTCATTTGGTGAACCAAGTAATACAAACTCCCTAATCCTTGTATATATTATGAAATATGTATATGCTTGTGTCTATGTGTCTATAAATATTTTAAAAATTAATCTTCTGCAGAATACTCATATCCAGTTGTACCTGGAATTGTAATTAAACATAAACTCTTTGATTTTCCTTTTTTTTTTTTTTTTGAGAGTAAGATTCCATTCTGTTCTATGAGCGATTTACGCTATCATAACGTGACAAAGGTAGAAAATTATTGCTCTCTTCCAGTGGTCGATGAACACACCAATTGCTGGCCAGTTTGGATTATCTGTATAGAAAATTGGAATGCTATTTTTACTTTTAACCTAGCAATTCAGCTAGAAATTCACCTAGAAATTCAGCTTTCTAGAGCATGGTAGGCTAGCTAGCACACATCTTTGCACTTTTCAGTGTCTAGAAGAATATCGTTTTAATTTTCTCTCTTATCTTTGTGTTTATTATTTTATGTGCCATTGGTCCTAAAACTAGATATTTAGTGTGTTTCAGTAGCTGGCAAAACTAAGTGGCTACATTGGCAGAGCTAAATCCAGAGCATTTAAGTAAATGACCTATATTTCGGATAAATCTTTAAAATACTTTCTCCATGTTAACATAGAATGAACCAGTTATCTTTTGTTTGTTTCTTTCTTTCTTCATTAGAGTGATTTTTCTTCTGCATTGAACCAAGTTTGCCAATTGATAGAACATGATTCTGGAGTGGAGACATTTATTTCAATGTTATAAACCTTTACTATGGGCTTATTCAGTGCAGGATTATGTATAAATTTATAGTGAGACTGGCATTCCAACGTAAATTTGGTAGTTGAAACTAAGATATGTTGTGCCTTCATTTCACTTCCCCTTTTCAATTAACCAGCTCCCACCCATATGTTTTTCTTGACTTTCTAACAGTAAAGTATTTTGAAAAGATGTTTTTCTTTCTCTATCCCCCTCCCCCATTGGAAATGGCACTCTATTTGAAATTGCAAAATAACAAAAATATCAAGATTAGAAGCATAGTTTTGTCTCATTCAGCTTGGATTGGCTTCTTCTGCTATTTCTTTGAGACTCTGAAATACCAGAGTTCTTATGTTGCTTCTTGCTTGAATTTCTTATTTCTGTATTTGTAGTTGGAATTTTTATATCAACTCTCAGCAGATCATTTTATTCCAACTGTGCCTTCTTACAGACACATGAAGAGCAATTTCCAGTGGTGCTTTTGGCTTGCTTAGAATTCATAATCAGAGCCTTCCAATCTCCAGATACCTAGGAGAGTCTCCACTCAACAAGTACATGGAAGTTTGGCACTTCCTTCCTGGCAGAGAACAGAAGATTAAAAGACCTCAACTACCTTTCACATGATTTCTCCTTCAGATAGAATGTTTTTAGTTCATTGGAAATCCTAAATCTCCACTTTGAAATGTTGGAAATACTGAAGTAAGCAATATTGACCTCGATGTTATGGTTGCATTCTTTACACAAACTTTGTTTCAACAAGCAGGAAAGAATACTAATTTGTTACATAAACCCTTGGAATATTTGTGAAAACTGCTATTTGAAAAGAACGGTTGTACAAACATCATGACTTGTGTGTATCTGAGATAAATAATTTCCTTTGCTGCAGTGACCTCCCCCGAGGGGACCACACATGCAATCATCTCCCTTTATGCAGAACAACATGGTGTTGATATTCCATAAATGTTAGTAGTTTTCTCTGTAATCACTAAATCGTGAATTCTGCTGTGATTTTTTAATAGTTATATTTCAATACATATTTTTTAATCTTTAGGGGCCAAAATACTTCAACAACCTGATATGCTTTGTGGAAAGTCTAGAAAGCTCTTTAGTTTTACCATGCTATATGTTCTCACCTTTATTCTTCAATTTCTAATCCTTATTTGTGCCATAATGAAACTGAAGACTTTCTTTCTCAGCAAAATAGCAATTTACTTATGTCCTAAATTCTTCTTACACTTTTATTTTGCTTCCTGTTCTGAATCAATACAGCAAGCAATGTCATTCCATTTATTGTAATTTTTATCCAATTGTTTTTCTTTTTTCTAGTTTTGAGTGTACATCTTGTACTTTGTAAACTTAATCTTCAGAATGTATTTGTTTTGATATCCTTATAAATTGAATTGTTTTCTCAATTTTGTTTTCAGAATGTTCACTGGTGATATACAATTTTTTTTGTTTTAATCTTGACATCGTATCCTTAAAACTTGCTGATTATGACCTGAGCCAAAGATAGAAGCTTAATGGACTGAGCCACCCAAGTGCCCTTTTTTACTGTTTTAACATAGCCATTTATATCTATAATTTTTCTTTATTATTTTAGCTACAGTTCATAAGTTATTTTATTTTTTTAATGAGTGTAGTAATAAATAAGTGGAGGTAACATTGAACTAAGAATATCAAGAATCTTGATAAAGTAACTAAGACTGTGTAGTATTGATTTCAAGAGAGATAAATAGATTATAAAGCAAAATAAAGAGACCAGAAATAGGATTATATATTTAGCAAAATTTTTGGTGGTGTCCATAAGGAAAATACAAATAAGTCTTATTACATACTTCACACCATACAGAAAATTCCAGTTTAATGTGTAGTCTAGATCTATATGGAAAACACAAAGCAATAATTGTCTAGAATGTAATATAGAAGTATATCCTCTTGATCTTGGGTTGAGGTAGATGATTTAAGGAGGAAGATACCAAAAGATTTTACAATAAAGAAAAAGATAAATTGAACCACATTTATTTAAGAATTTAGGATTATCAAAGGACCAATCAAAAGCCAAAAGCAAGGGGCGCCTGGGTGGCTCAGTGGGTTAAGCCTCTGCCTTCGGCTTGGGTCATGCTCCCAGAGTCCTGGGATTGAGCCCCACATCTGGCTCTCTGCTTGGTGTGGAGCCTGCTTCTCCTTCTCTCTCTGCCTGCCTCTCTGCCTACTTGTGATCTCTGTGCCAAATAAATAAACAAAATCTTAAAAAAAAAAAAGCAAAAAAAAATCAGTATAAAATATATCTGATCTGTGTGCATGGGTGTGTGTGTGTGTGTGTGTGTGTGTTACCATAATTATGTGGCAGAACTATTAGTATAATAAGTAAGGATTCTGAACCAGCAAAAATATTCAAATGGCTAATATGTTCATGAAAAGCTGGTCAACCTCATTAGCAGCCTGAAAAACAAAAATTAAAGTGTATTACTAGAACCCACATTTTGCAATAGCTAAAACCAGTCTGACAATATCAACTATTAATGATGATGTGGGCAGGGTTACTCTCAGATTTGAGTTAAAAGTATAAATGCACTTCAGTCTACTGTTTGGAGCTACTGAAGTTGAGTAAGTACACTTGCATTTACTTAGACTTACTCAAGGTGAATATACACATACCATATAGCATAGAAAATAAATATATACATGTCATATAAGTATGTATATATGTGTGTGTATCCATACATATAAATATATGTCAGAAATGTGTCATGTTCACTGAAAGACAGCTATGATTATGTTCAGAACAGCCTTGTTCATTGTACCTAATCTAATCTAGAGTCAAAGAGATAAATCATATTATACTCATATGTGGAATAATATATAATATGAAATTCATTATTGCTATATGAATATGATATTGTGGTACTTTAGATAAACATCAGGAATATAGTATTGAATGTAGGAGGATAGACACTTAAGTAAACCTATTAAATGAATCTATTTAAGTAAAGTATAAGACAGTCTAATTAATATGGTGTTAAAATTAGTTAATGCTTAACTTTCAAAAGAATGAAGTGACAATGAGTGAAAGGGGACACATAGGATATTATTTATGTTCTAAATCTTGACCCACATGGTTATTCACATAAGCATGGTTACTTTAGACTATTTATTGAATTACGTATTTATGATTTATACATTTGCCTATGTGTGCTTTTTACTTGGAAAAAACAATTTTTAAAAATCACTGTAATGAATATCAGTGTTTTTACTATACATAATGGAAGAACCAGTTGTGTGAGATTGCTTGCTCATGTCTTAGAGAACATGATTTTGCCCAGTTTTATACTTTTTTTTCTGTCAAATTATAATATCTTACTTCCTCTATTTTTTAATCATTGGTATCATTTAAAAAAGAATATACTAATATAGAAGTTAGGATCACCAGATAACATATAGGCCATCCCACTGATTTTTAAATTTAGGTGAATAATGAATAGTTTTTTAATATGAGTATTCTCAATAAACTGCATGTGAGATGTTTATACTAAAAAATATTTATTTACCTAAATTTCAAATTTGTTTCTCCTTTTTCATTTTTGTTTTTGGTTTGGCTAAATTTGGCAACACTAACTGAAGTAGTTCTAGTCAGTGCAAAACGAAGATCAGATAAAAAATGATTCCATGGGACAAAATGCAAAATATTTAATAGATCACAGAGATAGTAAGTATTTCTCATTTCTTAGTGGTGTGCTAAGGGATTATTAAAATAAATGTATTTTTGGTGTATATGAGAAAATATGAGCACTATCTCATGAAGTATCTTCCACAGTCTTATGAAAGCTAAATTTAATGGTGCAATATCTTTACCATTATCAAGCAAATACAAAAGTTTTGTCTAATAATTCCAAGAAGAGTTAGCAAATAATGACTCTGCAATATATATTACATCAGACACTTCTGTGCTTTAAAAATAAATAATTCACTGCTCTCACTGCTGAGTTAGAGTATTTTAAAGTTGTTTTCTAAAACTACTGTTCGCTTATATTGGAGCTAATGATTTAGAGTAAGCAGTGCTTATTGGCATTGATCACTGGATAACTAAAGAGGAAACATCACAGCAGAAGCAACTGCTTGTCTGAACTTAAATAATTGAACCATTGATTTTATAAATGATGAAGAAGTATAAAAACTTCAAGTTGTTTAGGTGTCTGTTTTTAGTAAGATCATTAAAATACCAATATGTATAAAGGTCCCTAAAGCTCACAAATGTATCTGGATGGAGAGGTAAAGTTAACAACAAAAATAAATGTGGACAGTGAAGTGGGCCAGTCTATGAGAGGCTGAGGTCTGGAATCTATTCCAGATAATTGCAATGTGAGATGAGAAAAAGAATGAAATCAAATAAGGGCTACAGACTAGAGCATTGCATTCTGGGAAGTTCATAGTAGGGAGTTTCCCAGTC
>ML105839.1:148444-214337 GCA_003697995.1 Taxidea taxus jeffersonii
AAAGGAAAGAAAAGAAAGAAAAAAAAAGAAAAGAAAAGAAAAGAAAGGAAAAGAAAAGAAAACAACTTGTAGAAAAACCAAATAAGCAGGGCAGGCAAGGTTTTGTTTTTAACCTTATTTGTATGACTATGCTTTCTGACTCAAAATGCTTCTACAAAAACACACTCAAATTACCTGCTGAGAACCCATAGCTACATTTTATTTTAATGCTGAGGCAAACTTCACTTCTGTTTATAAAAGATTTCACTTTTAAGTCTAATTAAGAAAAAAAAAACTTATTTGAGGCAAATTACACAAATACATAGAAGAACTGCCATTTCCTTGCAGTCTTGGTCTCTTTTAAATTACTCTGAATTTCTTTCAGAAAAAAAAATCACTGTTTAATTCTGTTTCTTATTTCCTTCCCTTAGGCATAGTGTTATATCTCATTTAGGGCCATGGAAAGATTTTAGAATTCAGTTTCCCTTTCATAACTGTGAAAAAAACTTTAAACAGTGACTTCAGTGAGCTTTTTTTGCCTCTATTTCATGTAAGCTGAATCTTAAGCTGGCTCCTGATGGAATAAGATGACCACAATTTACATTCATGACTAATATACCACATTTAACTCCACATGGGATCCAGATGCACTTTATTCCCCTCAGTCTTTTGGGCTTCTTGATGACATAATCAATGCAGTGGCAACACCAGGATTGGTTCTGAAAGAAGCTGCACCATGATCATATAGCATGTGATGTACTTAAAATATCCTAAAATTATAAAATACTGAAAACTCAAAAGCAGCAAATTACAACAATATGGTTCCGGTGATTCAAATTTTATGTGATTGCCAGCATTATTAAGTCCTGATTTTTGTATCTGTCTAAAAAGAACAAGGAAATGCCGAAAAGTTATTAAAATCTAGTTTAAAGTCCACATTCTAATAATCATAAAATTTATTTTAAACAAGTTGACTTTGTGATTATTGCTACCCTACCTAGTTACTGAAATACAACAAACAGAAATTGTGTTCTGCTACTGAACATAGTGTCTCCTACATACTGCTTCCTCTGGAATCCCATCCGGTGACCATAACTCCCATCTTCCCACTCACTTTTTCTTTCTGGGTGAGCATGGCTATTCTAAAGGTTTCCTAACCTCATCGGCTTACAGCCAAACAGGGCTCTCCTTTTCAGGTTGCTCTCTTAAACATTGCATATAACCATTCAGTTATTTTATCCCTCGATATTTCACGAGAAATCAAAATACAAATCCAAAACTGTGGTTGCAGTTTCTCCTACCAAATATTCTCTTCTTCATAAGCCCCCTATATTGATGAATGACTTTACCATATACCTCATTTCTCAAGCTAGTCTGTGTCTGTCCTTCATTATCACTGTCAAGAATTTATGATTCTTTTTGTTTGGTTTTACCTACTTAATCACACTCGAATTTTCTTCTCCTCTGTGACCAATTTGTTAGGCTCTTGTGATTGATTGCTTTGAATAGGGCAACAATCGTCCAATGCATTAAGATTTTAGCCTTTTGCATTAAGCCTTTTGGCAGTTAGCCTTTTGCATCTTAGCCTTATGCATTAAGTTTTTAGTCTTTTTCCATATCCATAATCCATTTTCAGACTATAGTCTATTGTCTGGACGAATGTTTGTATGTCACCTTTGCCTCAGGAATTCAAAATAGATGTTGTATTAGAGTTCCTAGAAGTCCTCCCATGTGAGAGTTTAACTTACCATAAATGTGAATTTTCAAAATGTATTTTTAAGAATAATGACCTTTTTGGTTAAATAATAGCCACTAATATTTAAGGAAACACACTTGTATAAAAGTATCCAACGTGGTCTAACATAAGACAGTGGCCTTGCATATGAGCGGAGGAAAGATATATGACAAATATTTTTGTGATAATATCAAAAAGATTAGAAAGCTAATTGGATATAAAAGATTTGGTATCAAAAATAACTCTTGAGGGGTGCCTGGGTGGCTCAGTGGGTTAAAGCCTCTTCCTTCGGCTCAGGCCGTGATCCCAGGGTTCTGGGATCAATCCCCACATCAGGGTCTCTGCTCAGCTGGGAGCCTGCTTCCCTTCCTCTTTCTCTGCCTTCCTCTCTGCCTACTTATGATCTGTTTGTCAAATAAATAAATAAAATATTTTTAAAAGTAACTCTTGAGATTTTTTTCAATGGCTCTGAAACTTTCTGAATAAGTTTCCTCATCTAGACAAAAACAGTAGGACAGTGTCAAGAATTAAATGAGCTCTTATGTGTAAAGAACTTATCTTCGTTTACAAGAATCCGATGAGTCCTGTAGGGACATTCACTTTTCCACTTAATAAATACTGTGTCTAAGGCACTGTGTGATATACTAGACTTACCAATTAAGTAAGAACAATTCTTGTCTCATGGAAGAAACATGACCTCTCTGCCCAGGCCAGGCCACCTCAGCCAGAAAGATCTAGAAGGGAGGTTGGGGTGTGGAATTCAGTAGTAAAAATATAGGAAACCCAGAGTCAAGTGAAGAGCCACTGGTGCCTCTGTGCTCTGCAGGAGTCTGGTGTGAAGATAAGATCCATGAAGGTTTTTTCCCAGGTTGGAAATAATAGTTTAATTACTGACTTCTTCTCAGGAAGACACAGAGACCTCAAATAAATGTTTGTTTGTTTGTTTGTTTTTAATTGGCAGCAGCATATTGTTGAACTTGGATAGTTAGGGTATGACACCCAGAATAGTAGGGGATATGGAAATATGGAAAATTAGCTCTTTATTGCATTAAAAAATTGCTTTGTAAAATAGATAAAATAAAATTTCCACTAACTGTAAACATCTGATAACCTTAGGCTACCATTAAGAAATCCCTTAATCCTGTGAAAACTATGATTAGGGCCAAAAAAATACAGATTATAGCAAAGGCCTAATCATGACCATATATTTCAATCCATGCATAAGTGTTATGCAACAGTCTATGAATATTTAATATAATTGAATTGCATTTATTTGGTGTAACAGTGCATGAAACAGAGTGCTTTGAATATGAATAGTTTGCAAATACTTAAAAAAAGATGAAATTATATACTCAAAACAATAAGTGATAGCACACTGAGATACATAGACATCTTAGAGAAAGACAAATATATGTTTTCATGCTTCTTCTATAATTAATTAGAAATGACAAAAATAAGGCCGTATGTGAAGTCTCAGAGGGAAATGAGTGTGAACACATTGCATCATATGTATACCAGATTACTTTGTAGTTTGTAGCATGAGATGGGTAAAACATATGAGTCAAACTTGATATTCATAAATGAACTTTTCTAGGCTCAATTTTCATATAAAGTCTAGGATTTCAATAAAATAATTAAGAAACTTAAAATATTCTTTCATTACTTCTAAACACGTCCATTAATTCACCATTTCCCGAGGGCCCACCAAATGCAAGAAGCTATATTAAATGCTTGGAAAAAAGACAAGTGTCACCCTTGCCCCTTAGTATCTAAAATTTGGCTGTGGGAAGCTGACATAATGAAAATGTCCTTCCATGTTGGCAGAAGAGGTAAGAAAAACACTGACAGCCTCATGAGGTAGCAGCAGAAAGAACCAAAAATCATTCAAGAAACTCATGATCCATGCAAGTGATTGTGCAGTCAAATGCTCTACTACTGAGTTATGCCCATGCAGTGATTGTGAAGATGAATTGTGCTGTGCCTGGCTTTCATTAATAGAACATCTTCTTGTATCCTTTTATACTGGTAAATCAGTACCTAAGCTACCGACCATGTTAACATGTCATTGTTGGAAGACCTGAAAACAAAATTAAAATAAACCAAACCAATTATTTTATATGGAATATATCACTGAGACCTGAGATTCAGGAGGTCCTTGGAAGCTTTTACACTAATCACAACCAAATGAAGGAAAGGGAAAGAAATGGGGTGAAAAGAAAAAGAAAGAGAATAAGAAAGAATCTTAACATGGTACACTAATGGGAGATTATCTTCAAATAGATTGTTTAACAAGCTCTTTCTTTCTTTTCTTTTTTTAAAGATTTTACTTATTTATTTGACAGACAGAGATCACAAGTAGACAGAGAGGCAGGCAGAGAGAGGAGGAAGCAGGCTACCCGCTGAGCAGAGAGCCTGATGCAGGGTTGGATCCCAGAACCCTGAGATCATGACCTGAGCCAAAGACAGAGGCTTTACCCACTGCGCCACCCAGGTGCCCCAACAAGTACTTTCTTTTTAAAAAGACAAACAATTGATGTTATATAACAATTGTTAAGATGTATTTAATGAATGTTTACTTACCACCTCCCAATACAAGATTTTTTTAAATAGTATTTGTGCTGAAATTCAATATGTTGTGCTGGTAGAAAAATTAAACACTGTCCAAGTGGTCCTCCATAAAAATAATTTAAAAAAGTAAAAGCATTATGAAGCAAACTGTTTTTAATATGTAACATTTATGATGTGTATAATTTTGACAAAATCTTAGTTTCTAATGTATAGAACACAAGAGATTAATAAACAGAAATTTCCCTTATTCTGCCTCACCTTGGCAACAGAGTCAAAACACCATGTATCAATACTAGTGTTCTTTGTCAGAGTCCTCCCTTATTTTATTAATAACATTAATAATGATATTTGTGAACACCCATTTATGGTACTCATTACCTGAAATGTATCTTTATTTCATTTAAACAGTAAATGGAGATAGCTTTAGTCCAATTTAGAGGCTTCATTATAGCAGAGTCAACCCAGGTAAGAAACTGATCTAAGGTGTTCCTATTTCTCTGCAAAGAATAGAAGAACATAATTTTTAACTGAGTCAGGATATATGCTTCTTTTTAAATTACCTATTAGAATATAGGAAAAGTGTTGCTTTTTATCTTATATTAGCTTCTACAATAGTTTACTTTCATGTACTACCTACATTTGTGTTAGTCAACTGTCTCATATCCATACCTTATCTCTCTCTATAAGCACTGTTTTAACTAAATGATATTATCCACATGTTTCCAGAATAGAGTGAAAGTTGTCTCATATTCTTCAAATAGACTAATCCACCATTAATTTTCCTTCAGGGGAGTCTTTATATCATCTTTACAAACTTCAATCACCATAATGCTTTCAGGAAATATTGAGGTGAGCAGATCTTTTTGCCTGGCACTGAAGGGTCCCAGGAGCATTTATGAATTATGTTCCATATGTCTCTGTTGCTACTCCCTTTAATGCCAATTTCTTTCATTATATGTTTCTTTCTTTGTACCTTTTCAAATGTAAGGATTGAAAGTTGTCTGGGCAAATATGATAACAAAACGTAAATTCAGCAGGCATAATGTTATAATATTTCTGAGTAATGCACTCTAACCTCCAGGTAAATGGGCAATAGTTTTACAATTTTCCTACATGGGACTTGCGATGCTCATTTTTCTAATGGTCATTTTTCCTTCCTGCTTAGATTTAGTTTCTCTAATAATTCTTGGTTTCTGGTTTTGTTCCAGATACTATATGTTGCCAGAAATCTGCTGAGTAGTAAGTAACATTTTACCACTCAAAAATTAGTGAATACACTAGTACGAAGACTAGTGAATTCTACAGTCTTAATATATTACATAGAAGGGAGTTGAGGAGTAACAGTCTTAAATAATTTAAGCTTAAGAAAATCAAGATATAAATGTCTGCATTATTTCTTTGTTAATATCCTTATTTGAAGGTGACTCAAGGTGAATCACATTTTGAAAACTAAATGTTGTACAACAAACATTGGCCAATAGGATTAAATAATTATTATTTTTAGCATATTTAGTTATGTACATATTTGTTAGCATATCTATACCTATATGTAATCCTTACTGATGGAGTGGGAGGATGTGAGAAAGAATCCTGGCTCATTTAAAACTAAGCATAAAGAAAACTCTGCTTGCAATGATCAGTAGCCTTCTCATTGATCACTTCATGTCATGTTTGGTTTCAGTAGTGATCCTCATAGCTCAGCATCGAGTATTGATAATACATTAAGTCTTTCAGCTCAGAGTCACCTCTATATGCCGTGGTTTGAAGGTAAGTTTACAGATGAATCATTGTCTCACTGCCTTTTCTTCTCTCTGTCATCCTGCAATAAATTACATGGTAACTCTTTACAACTTAGAAACTTTAATAGCCAAATATAAATGGGCTACATTTGCAATGTTTTCTTTGTCACATAAGTCTAAAAAGCAAACATTTTTTAAAAAATGACATTTTCATGCTAATCATAAGAAATCACCATGAATTTATTTGTTAAGAAGAAAGTGGTAATAAGTAAAACAATACCATGTGATATGACATATCTTTAAATAATAATGCAATTTATTTATTTTTAAGGTAAAATCAAGTAGATATAAAATGTAAATCTAAATATAACTAAAATGAGGGGCACCTGGGTGGCTCAGTGGGTTAAAGCCTCTGCCTTTGGCTCAGGTCATGCTCCCAGGATCCTGGGATCGAGCCCCGCATTGGGCTCTCTGCTCAGCGGGGAGCCTGCTTCCTCCTCTCTCTCTCTCTCTCTGCTTGCTTCTCTGCCTACTTGTGATCTCTGTCTCTCTGTCAAATAAATAAATAAAAAGAACTTTTAAAAAATAATAAATATAACTAAAATGAAACAAAATTAATGTTTATACTCAATATTTTTTACAATATCATAATTACTAACTTTCTAGATATAGAGAACAAACTTTCACTTATGATAGTGCTAAAACTTCTGTGTTTCAAACATGACTAGAATAAACTGATTCAATTTTCCTAAAGTCACTTTACTATTGATTAAATTTCCTGTTTTTTTCACCTAAGGTGTGATATTTGCATATGTCTGAGCAAATTTTATTTGCTTCTTCTCTTTACCTATGTATTCCATTCCATGTATATCCATGGCCTGTGCTTGGTAAGATAGCTTGGTCAATGGAAATATTAGAATTTAAGTTCCTCACAAAAGTAACAATGACATTAATGGAAGCATACCAAGCTGGTTTATTACAGAATGTAACAGTCATAAGAATGGGAAGCAAAAAGAAATTACATGGGAGTGTTACTTCTTGCTTCATCTATTGTAATTTCTCTCAATTTTAGTCTTTATTCAACTTAATTTTCTCTCATAATTCAGTCCATATTCATACAAATGAATTACATATTTATTTTCTGAATCTCCTATTGGCATGAAAGTTTTTTTCATTGTATGTCTTGCATGTATTTTATTATGTGTCTTGCATGTGTTTATTGATTACATTCAATAAATATTAAATATATAATTGTTAACCAAAAACATTAAACAATCAATAACTATGGTGTTGCTTTGTTTATATTTCTCTCCTCAGCCAGTTTCATTGAGATGTAATTGAGAGATGACACTGTATAAATTTGAGATATAGGACATGTTAATTTGATACATTTATATATTACAAAATGATTGTCACAATAGCATTAGTTAATATCTCTGTCCCATCACATAGTTACCATTCCCTTTTGAGATGAGAACATTTAAGATCTACTGTCTTAGCAAATTTCAATCAAATAAAATGGTATTATTAACTCTAATCATCAAGCTGTACATTATATCCCTAGAACTTGTTAATCTTATCACTGGAAGCTTGTAGCCTTTGTTAACATTTCAATTTCTTTGCTTCTTGTTTGTGTGTGTGTGTGTGTGTGTGAGTGTGTGTGTGTAATCTTTTGAAGTTAGAAATCTAATTTCAATACTGATTTTACTATTAGCAGTTAACATATCTGCATAAATAAAAGCATAAATCTAGATTACCTTTATAGATACATTTGACTTTCACTTTTACAGTCTGTAATTATGGGGTTATACATTTAAAGGCATCAAGAATTCCAGGTAGTAGTTTAGAATTACCATTAATACATTCCTAGAAATTAATTGAAATTAATACATTCTTTGCAATACTTCAAAGCCATTGTTTTGGCTTAAATTACTGTAGGGGTAATATGTTTACCTCCTTATGGT
This sequence comes from Taxidea taxus jeffersonii, assembly GCA_003697995.1. Taxonomy (NCBI): domain Eukaryota; kingdom Metazoa; phylum Chordata; class Mammalia; order Carnivora; family Mustelidae; genus Taxidea; species Taxidea taxus. The sequence continues at coordinate 156,430 of ML105839.1, forward strand.
CACAAGACGTTGTTAGGCAATAGTGGAAAAAACACCTTTATTCCTTTTGAGCTCCTTCATGCTTGTTTCTGCTTCTTCCAAAATTTCTGTTTCTATAAAGGTTAAAGACAAACTAGAAAGTGTATGCATCAGGGGAAAAGGTTTGGATGGGGTAGAGTCTGAGAACATTCTTTAAAGCCAGCCTTAAGAAATTACTTTTGCCCACCTAAAAGTAGAAGGCACTGTAAGAAGTAACCTGAGAAGTGTGTTGCAGCCCCTTGGCAAGTCCCATTGGCATTAACTATGAGAAAATGTTAGGGGAAGTCAACAGTAATCCACGATCGTGGAACGAGGACTGTGACTTTGAAAGCATTTTCTATGTTAAGGTTCTACCTTCCATGTGTTTACACAGACTCTCTGGGGTATGGTATAAATCTGCGTGTATTTTTTAAATGGCAGTTTCACTAGTGGCATCATATAGACAGTGTGCCCTCTTCACCCTACTTCAAAAGGGCAATAAAATATTGCCCTTCGGAAAATGACTGTAGTGGATCGTGTATGATTTAGTTGAGTATGATATGTTTTTGATATTAGAAAGATCTTAAGGAAAGTGGGAATGGAACAGAGGTCTAAAAATTATTCAGGTGGAATATCCAAGGTCATGCTTATAGTTAAGACAATGTTACCACAGGCAAAAAAGAGGAAAGAATGTGTGTTTTACTTTCAGAAGTGAGTTGTCATTACCCCATTTTTTTTTTGTATTTAGCTACACAGCCCAATTGAATAAATTTAAAATCAAATTAATATTTGAATTAATATGCTTGGATTTTGGTCACCAGAGAATAGAGTGGATTGCCTAAAGTCTGATGTGTAGATCGATAACTGATACCCTAAAAGTCTGTGTGTAGATAGATACTTAGACGGTTAGATAGATGCATATTTAAATCACTGTACATGTATGTATTCTATATATTTATATATAATAATCACAGAAAGATGTAAACATAATAGGTAAGAGAAATGGTCAAGGAAAAGGAAATCTTTGAACTATCTCCTACTATTTGTTATCATTTCCGACCAGGTTCCTGATTTGGTTACTCTTCATAGAGAAAACAATTCCTTCTGTTTTTAAGAATGATTGACTGGGGCACCTGGGTGGCTCAGTCAGTTAAGTGTCTGCTTTTAGCTCAGGTCATGATCTCAGGATCCTGAAATCAAGTCCCATATCAGGCTTCTGGCTCATTGGGTAGTCTTCTCTCTCTCCTGCTGTTCCCCTTTGCTTGTGCTCTCTGACTCTCTCTATATCTGTCAAACAAATAAATAAATAAATAAAATCTTAAAAAAAAGAAGAAGAAGAATGATTGACTAATGGAAAGCCATGCCCCCCATCAATATCAATTTATTCACATCTTAAAGCAATATTTGAAATTATTAACTCCATTGCTATTTGTTTTGAAATGAGAAATTGACTGAAATGGATTTGATAATCCTTACTTGCTAAAACAGATGTTGAGAAAAGATTTCACAACTACCTGGGTATTATATCGCTTCAAATTTAATATTAATGACTTTATCTGATAGCTTTCTAGAGATAAGAAGGAAATCCTTGCTTTTTAATATAGGTAGTTCTTTGCTCAGTATGTGTGTGTACTTCCCTGTGCCTGAATATAATAAACTTCGTAAGAGTAATATGAGCAAAGATGCCACTTACTACTTATATTTATGTGCTCATATATAAACGTTAAATTCTCTTCTATATATTTCACTTAAGGCCATACACAAATATTTGAAATATAGTATATGTAGTATTCATAGTGAATATGTTTTATAAGGTTGTTAACAGTCTCATAAATATTACTGATTAACTCTAAGGCTACTACTTTTATAATAAAAGCATAATTTAAACTGAGACTTGTAAGATTAGTCAGCAGTTCATGAGGTAGGATGTTAGAGAGGATAGATCAGAAAAAAAAAAACAGATTTCATGGAAGCACATAGAGACATGGAAAATATGTGATATGTTTCAGAATGGGTATGAGAGTAGTTGCAGCTCAAGGCTCGTAACAGAAGGAAAAAAGATATCGAGGTGTGGTAGAATTGAAGGAAAAAGACATGAGTCTGTGCCTAGTCCCAAAGTTAAACCACTTGTGTACAACTTCAAGAAGTTTATGCTTCATGAGTCCAATAAATGAGCACCACTGGAGTTGCTTAAAGGGGGATAGAACTGGGTACTACTGGGATTACTTAAATGACTTCAAGGGGGAGGTGGTATTGTGACATGTTCACATGGTATTGCAGGCTACCTCTGAAAGCAGTACTGGACCTGTAGAGAAGATCCAAAACCTCTCCACAGCCCTGAGACGGAGAGCTGTGAAGCTAGCATACCTCTGATGAGATGAAAAATGGATTCTGAACAGCTAAAAGGAAAGAAACGACTGATTTTTCTTTTTAATTGCTAACTAAATTTACACTGAATTTTACTATTTTATAATGTGTTCTTTCACATTATATAAGGGAATAAAGTAGACAATCTTTGTACCTTAGTTAAACTATGATATGTTTTAAGGAGTTACAAAGTAAAAATAATGCTGCAGAAAAATGTTTGCTAATAATCAGTGAAGCTTGTTGTTTCGCGAAATCAATAGTAACAGCGGTTTCTATAGTAACCTTTCCAAAGAGAAATAGTGAAATCACAACAAAAAAGAAGAAACACCCATGCAAACACACACAGATTGCATTTGATGAGTAAGTCATCTTGTTGATTCCAAAGAGATAATAAAATGAAGAATCAATTTTCTATAAAGCAAAGTCTATTTTTGAACAGAATTGCTCATTGGGAGTGGTAAATTAGGATAAGTTATAGACTTTAAATACTTTACAAATATATATTAATTGCTTAAAAATACTATTCATATGTTTTGTTTTTATTTTCTCATGTATTATATGTACACATCTCTTCATTTTGTGGTGTGTCCCTTAATTGTAGGTTCATTTATCCTTTCTAAGTTGTTGAATATAATGAAGAGAAAAATATGCCATAAACCACATTATAGTTTTACAGTGTTAGGTAAAGCAGGCAAGAAAATTGGTAAAGAGTAGAAAGATGATAACTCCCAATTACTGAGAAAATGTAGTAATTTGTATCTAGATCTACATCAATTGTCAGTCTTCTTTTGGAAGACTCAGTATATCAGAAATTACATGTGGATATTTTATAAATTCTAAAGGTAACAAATGGGCTATATATAAAGTATATATGAGATACATATATGTATATATATATATGAGAAGAAATATTTTATTTTGTATTCTATAAAGGTTAGGAAAAAAAAGGCTGTTCTTTGCATTTGGAAACAATATTTCTGGAAGGTCAAATGGCATCATTATTTTTAACAACATATGTAAGTGGACAAAAAATAAGAAGGAGATTTAGGGTCAAAATATTGTTTTATATTATTTCTACTATAAATTACAACATTCAAAATCCCAAACCAATCTTTTGATTTTACTTGCAGCTAAATTTTTGATGCATCACATTAATGAACTTTTGATCTTGGTTGTACTTTAGAAATATAAAGATTAATAATGCTAGTATAATTTGATTCTTTTAAAAAAGATGGACTCTGTTCTGTTTCTCCAATATATTATGTTTTTTGACTCTATCCAGATGCTAGGAGGCTGAATGACCCTTGATTTAGATCCCATCAACTTTGGCTTGCATATACATTGAGATAATTCAAATGGTTGTGATTTCCAGTTCTTAGTTGCAAACTTCCCATAAGGTTTATAATATATTCTGCCAAGTGTCTCTTAAATTGTGCAAATGTGTCTCTAATGAAACAACATCACAAATAGGCAAGAAGAGAGTGCTAACTTCAGAAAAGCAGATTTGATCAGGAATTTTGGCATTTTCATTTGCAAGCTATGCAACAATGGGTTGTTACTTATTCCAAAGTGTTCTTCAAAATGTATGAAATTTAGGGATGCCTGGGTGGCTCAGTTGGTTAAGCAGCTGCCTTTGGCTCAGGTCATGATCCCAGCATCCTGGGATCGAGTCCCACTTTGGGCTCCTTGCTTGGCAGGGAGCCTGCTTCTCCCTCTGACTCTGCCTGCCACTCTGTCTGCCTGTGCTCTCTCTCTCTCTAACAAATAAATAAATAAAATATTTTAAAAAAATGTATGAAACCTATTGGGTCCTAAGAAAAGAAAAGTGCTAACACATGTAAACTGAACACACTTAACTCAATGCGGCATTTATTCTTTAAGTATTCACTTTAAAGAAGATATTGTGTTGAATGGAAAGGATTTAATGATTAAAAATCCCATGGGTAAAGAACTTAAAATGTAGGGAAAATAAGACAAGTACATAGGTGTCTCAAGTATAATAGAATAAATTACCTAAGAGAAATTAAGTCACAGTATTATGTGGTGATGATGGACTTAGCTGTTGGTTTGCTATTTTTGTTGTTGTTGTCGTTGTTAGGGCACGCAAAATCTTGATTTTGACCTCTAGATACAGAGATATATTGTCAATCAATGAGTAGGATTTTTAAGGACTTTCCAAAGTGAATGATAATGTGCATAGCTTGGAACAACAAATGAGAATTCAAAATTTGAACAACTAGTATGGAGATAAGTGATAGCTAGTAGGTTAGTAGTCATCTCCCATTAATTACATTAAAATTACACTACAAGACTTACATTACAGAATGTTTTGCACTAAGAATCACGTGTTTCCCCTCAGGCTAGGCTAACTTAGCTTTTTGATTACTTGAGGTTCTGATTATACCAGTTTTCTTCTCTTCACCTTGATAGATTTATAGAAGCTTCTATTTTCCTAATGTCATCTCATGTATTAACCTTTGAAAGGCATCTAGCTAATTCATTTTAGTATTTTTCTTTTTCATTTTAATATTTTTCTTATTTCTTATTTTGATATTTTTTCTTATTTTTATGATTTATTTATTCCTGGAGCATGGGGGGAGGTGTTGGGCAGAGGGAGAGGGAGAGAGAATCTTCTTTATTATTTGTTTTTATTATTATGTTAAGTTAGCCAGCCAGCATAGAGTACATCATTAGTTTTTTATATAGTGCTCAATGATTCATTCGTTGCATATGACACCCAGTACTCATAACAACACATGCCCTCCTTAATACCCATCACCTGGTTACCCCATCTGTTCATAGTAGTAATGTCCACAATATCTAAACTGTGGAAGGAGCTGAGATGCTCTTCAACAGATGATTGTATAAAGAAGATATGGTTCATATATAAAATGAAATATTACTCAGCCATCAGAAAGGATGAATACCCACTGTTTGCATCGGTGTGGATGGAACTGGAGGGGGTTATTCTGGCTAGAATCTTGAGCAGACTCCCCACTGATGCAGAACTCTACTTGGGGCTCCATCTCACAATCCTGAGACCATGACCTGAGCAGAAATCAAGAGTCCAATACTTAAATGACTGGGACACCCAGGTGCCCTTACATACTGGGTTTTTGACAGAGTAGGTCCCCTAATGATTTTGCAAGGATGAATTATTTTATTTTGATACTCAATTAAAAATAATTCTGTAAGAGCAGAAACTGGACAGAATCATCATATTTTGCTTAATAATCTTTATTGCAAATGCAATTACATCCTTTGACAGGACATTTCTTTGAAATCTATAAGTAAAATTTCACCTGTCATAACGCCCATTTAGAGTTATTTTATATGAATTCTTTCAGTTCTGATTAGAACTTAAAAGTTCTATGGTAGGGGCACCTGGGTGGCTCAGCTAATTCAGGGTCTGATTTTGATTTTGGCTCAGTTCATGATCTCATGGTTGTGGGATCTAGCCCAGCATCTGTGCTCAGCAGTCTGCTTGATATTCTCTATCTGCCCCCCCACTTATGTACGTGCTCTTCATCTCTCTAAAATAAATAAATTAATCTTAAAAAAAATTCTCATGGTACTGAAAAAAGCTACAGATTTTTTCTCCGGACTCTCCCCCCCTCACACCTTTAAATTATACAGGATGGATTCTCAGTAGTATCTTCCCACATTCTCCATTTCTAATATTCTTTCCATGTATTCAGTTATGTGAAACCCCGTGTAGATTCTTCATCTTCATCCCCTTCCTTATAACCTCTGATACATATTTTAGTATCTCAGATTGCCAGAGGAATAAAAATCACACTCCTTAAAAAGGCAGTTGTGACTAGTATGAACACCATGCAGTTCATATGCTATGATCTCAGAGGAATAGAGAAGGAAAATTTACCAGATACTGCTTCCTACTGGTGATTCATGTATGGCTCAGACTTTTTACTGAAGCATTCATATAGCTTAATGGTTTATTTCTAAAATTTAAAAATAATGTGTGATTTAGATAATAATATTGCACTATAATTATGTAATGTGATAAATACTGCTACACTGGCAACTTTATTACATCATATAAATGTACAAAAGTAATATGCTGTATACTTTATACTTACATGTCAAATTTATTTGATAAAAAATATGGATTTATTGAGAGGAGTCACGATGGTCGAGAAGTAGCAGGCTGAGACGACATGAGGTAGCAGGAGATCAGCTAGATAGCTTATCAAACCATTCTGAACAACTACAAATCCAACAGGAGATCAAAGAGAAGAAGGGCAACAATTCTAGAAACAAAAAATCGACCACTTTCTGAAAGGTAGGACTGGCAGAGAAGTGAATCCAAAGTGATGGGAAGATAGACAGCAGGGGGAGAGGCTGGCTCCTGGCAAGGAGCGGAACAATGGAGCACAAAATCAGGACTTTTAAAAGTCTGTTCCACTGAGGGACATTGTTCCAGAGGCTAAACTGGGGAAAAGCCCACACGGGGACATCGTGGCCTCAGCTCCCGTGGGATCACAGAAGAATCGGGGGTGTCTGAGTATCACAGAGCTCACAAGTATTAGAGCAGGGAAGCCAGCTACAGGGACAGAGCCAAGGAGGGAGTTTTCAACTCAGGGTTACCTTGAACGATAATCTGTGGCACATGTCACTGCTCTGTGAGTGGGGTCCCCAAAAGATCTAGGGAGACCCCACCCTGGAAGAGCTCAGGGATCTGCAGGTTTCAGAGACTCCATGTGGAGCTTTGTACCAGAGACACAAACACTTGGTCACAGGCTGGGTGAGCTCAGAGCGCAGTGGGAGGCCAGGGAGATGGGAGTGATTGAGCACTTTTCTGTGAGGGCACACTGAGGAGTGGGGCCCGGAGCTCTCAGCTACTCCAGAGATTAGGAGGCCACCATTTACATTCTTGTCCTCCGGAACTCTATGGAAACATTCAGGGAACAAAAACTCCAGAAAGCGAACACAAGCAGATTACATAGCCTGGCCCCAGGTAAGGGCGGTGCAATTCCTCCTCGGGCAAAGACACTTGAGAATCACTACAACAGGCCCCTCCCCCAGAAGATCAACAAGAAATCCAGCCAAGCCCAACTTCAATTACAAAGGAGAACAGCGGAGGAGGAGAAAGCAAAGCACGGAATTCATGGCTTTCTCCTCATGAATCTTTAGTACTGTAAAGTTAATTAATCTATTAATTATTTTTTGTGCTAATTTTTTTAACTTTTACCTTTTCCTCTTTTAATGTTTTTTATCTAGTTTATCTTAATAACTTTCATTAAAAACAAAAACAAAAACAAAAGACAAAAACTTTTTTGAACCTTCATTATTATGGTCATATTTTACCCTTCACTGTATCTAACTTTATTTTTTGTATACACATAGGGTTTTTTCTTCTAAAAATTTGGGGTACAACTTATAAAAGATCAAAATACACCCTAAATCTAGCACCAGCCATGATCTAGTCTCCAGCCTGAGAAAATTCTCTCCACTTTCTTTTTCTTGAGGGGGTGGAAAACAATTTACCATGCTAATGGACATCAGAAGAAAGCTGGGGTGGCAATCCTTATATCAGATCAATTAGATTTTTTTTAATTAATTTATTTGACAGAGAGAGATCACAAGTAGGCAGAGAGGCAGGCAGAGAGAGAGGAGGAAGCAGGCTCCCTGCTGAGCAGAAAGCCCAATGTGGGGCTCGATCCCAGAACCCTGAGATCATGACCTGAGCCGAATGCAGAGGCTTAACCCACTGAGCCACCCAGGCGCCCGCCGATCAATTAGATTTTAAGCCAAAGACTATAATAAGAGATGAGGAAAGACACTATATCATACTCAAAGGGTCTGTCCAACAAGAAGATCTAACAATTTTAAATATATATGCCCCTAATATGGGAGCAGCCAACTATATAAACCAATTAATAACAAAATCAAAGAAACACATCAACAATAATACAATAATAGTAGGGGACTTTTACATTCACCTACGGACAGATCATCCAAGCAAAAGATCAAGGAAATAAAAGTCTTAAATGACACACTGGACCAGATGGACATCACAGATATATTCAGAACATTCCATCCCAAAGCAACAGAATACACATTCTTCTCTAGTGCCCATGGAACATTCTCCGGAATAGATCACATCCTGGGTCATAAATCAGGTCTCAACTGATATCAAAAGATTGGGATCATCCCCTGCATATTTTCAGACCACAATGCTCTGAAGCTAGAACTCAATAACAAGAGGAAATTTGGGAAGAACCCAAATACATGGAGACTAAGCAGCATCCTTCTAAAGAATAAATGGGTCAACCTGGAAATTAAAGAATTGAAAAAATTAATAGAAACAAATGATAATGAAAACACAATGGTTCAAAATCTGTGGGACACAGCAAAGGCAGTCCCAAGAGGAAAATATATAGTGATACAAGCCTTTCTCAAGAAACAAGAAAGGTCTCAAATACACAACCTAAACCTACACCTAAAAGAGCTCGAGAAAGAACAACAAAGAAAGCCTAAACCTAGTAGGAGAAGAGAAATAATTAAGATCAGAGCATAAATAAATGAAATAGAAACCAAAAAAACAATAGAACAATATAACAAATCAATGAAACTAGGAGCTGGTTCTTTGAAAGAATTAATAAGACTGATAACCCCCTGGGCAGACTCTTCAAAAAGGAAAGAGAAAGGGCCCAAATAATTATAATCATGAATGAAAGAGGAAAGATCACAACCAACACCAAAGAAATACAAACAATCATAAGAACATATTATGAGCAACTCTATGCCAACAAATTTGACAATCTGGAAGAAATGGATGCTTTCCTAGAGACATATAAACTGCCAAAACTGAACCAGGAAGAAATAGAAAACCTGGATAGGCCCATAACCAGTAAGGAGATTGAAACAGTCATCAAAAATCTCCAAACAAACAAAAGCCCAGGGCCAGATGGCTTCCCAGGGGGATTCTACCAAACATTTAAAGAAGAATTAATTCCTATTCTCCTGAAACTATTCCAAAATAATAGAAATGGAAGGAAAACTTCCAAACTCATTTTAGGAGGCCAGCATCACCTTGATCCCCAAACCAGACAAGGATCCCATCAAAAAAGAGAATTACAGACCAATATCCTTGATGAAAACAGATGTGAAAATTCTCACCAAAATACTGGCCAATAGGATCCAACAGTACATTAAAAGGATTATTCACCACAACCAAGTGGAGTTTATTCCAGGGCAGCAAGGTTGGTTCAACATCCGCAAATCAATCAATGTGATGCAATACATTAACAAAAGAAAGAACAAGAACCATATGATACTCTCAATAGATGCTGAAAAAGCATTTGACAAAGTACACCACCCCTTCCTAATCAAAACTGTTCAAAGTGTAGGGATAGAGGGCACATACCTCAATATTATCAAAGCCATCTATGAAAAACCCACGGCAAGTATCATTCTCAATGGAGAAAAACTGAGAGTTTTTCCTCTCAGGTCAGGAACATGGCAGGGATGTCCGTTATCACCACTGCTATTCAACATAGTACTAGAAGTCCTAGCTTCAGCAATCAGACAACAAAAAGAAATTAAAGGCATCCAAATCGGCAAAGAAGAAGTCAAACTATCACTCTTTGCAGATGATATGATACTATATGTGGAAAACCCAAAAGACTCCACTCCAAATCTGTTAGAACATGTACAGGAATTCAGTAAAGTGCCAGGATATAAAATCAATGCACAGAAATCAGTTGCATTTCTTTACACCAACAATAAGACAGAGGAAAGAAATTAAGGAGTCAATCCCATTTACAATTGCACCCCAAACCATAAAATACCTAGGAATAAACCTAACCAAGGAGGCAAAGAATCTATAGTCAGAAAACTATAAAGTACTCATGAAAGAAATTGAGGAAAACACAAAGAAAAGGAAAAATGTCCCATGCTCATGGATTGGAAGAACAAATATTGTGAAAATGTCTATGCTACCTAAAGCTATCCACACATTTAATGCAATCCCTATCAAAATCCCATACATTTTTTCAAAGAAATGGAACAAATAATCCTAAAATTTATATGGAACAATAAAAGACCTCAAATAGCCAAAGGAATATTGAAAAGAAAGCCAAAGTTTGTGGCATCACAATTCCGGACTTCAAGCTCTATTACAAAGCTGTCATCATCAAGACTGTATGGTACTCCACAAAAAGAGACACATAGATCAATGGGGCAGAATAGAGAGCTCAGAAATGGACCCTCAACTCTATGGTCAACTAATCTTCGACAAAGCAGGAAAGAATGTCCAATGGAAAAAAGACAGCCACTACAACAAATGGTGTTGGGAAAATTGGACATCCACATGCAGAAAAATGAAATTGGACCATTTCCTTACACCACACATGAAAATAGACTCAAAATGGATGAAGGACCTCAATGTGAGAAAGGAATCTACCAAAATCCTTGAGAAGAACACAGGTGGCAACCTCTTTTACCTCAACCGCAGCAACTTCTTCCTATGAACATTACCAAAGGCAAGGGAAGCAAGGGCAAAAATAAACTATTGGGACTTCATCAAGATAAAAAGCTTCTGCCCAGCAAAGGAAGCAGTTAACAAAACCAAAAGACAACTGACACAGTGGGAGAAGATATCTGCAAATGGCATACGAGAGAAAGGGCTAGTTAGTATCCAAAATCTATAAAGAGCTTAGCAAACTCAACACCCAAAGAACAAATAATCCAATCAAGAAATAGGCAGAAGACATGAACAGACATTTCTGCAAAGAAGACATCCAGATGGCCAACAGACACTTGAAAAAGTGTTCCACATCACTGGGCATCAAGGAAATACAAATCAAAACCACAGTGAGATAGCACCTCACACCAGTCAGAATGGCTAAAATGAACAAGTCAGGAAATGACAGATGCTGGCGAGGATGCAGAGAAAGGGGAACCCTCCTACATTGTTGGTGGGAATGCAAGCTGGTGCAACCCCTCTGGAAAACAGGCATGGAGGTTCCTCAAAAAGTTGAAAATAGAGATACCTTATGACCCAGCAATTGCACTACTGGGTATTTACCCTAAAGATACAAACGTAGTGACCAAATATATATATATATATATATATATATATATATATATATATATATACCCAAATGTTTATATGTTTATAGCAGCAATGTCCACAATAGCCAAACTATGGAAAGAACCTAGATGTTCATCAACAGATGAATGGATAAATAAGATGTGGTATATATATACATACTATGGAATGCTATGCAGCCATCAGAAGAAATGAAATCTTGCCATTTGTGACAACGTGGATGGAACTAGAGGGTATTATGCTTAGCGAAATAAGTCAATTGGAGAAAGACAACTATCATATGATCTCCCTGATATGAGGAAGTGGAGATACAAAGGAGGGGGTTGGGTGGTAGGAAAAGAACAAATGAAACAAGACGGGATTGGGAGGGAGACAAACCAAAAGAGACTCTTAATGTCACATAACAAACTGAGGTGGGCTGGGGGGAGGGGTGTAGGGAGTGGATGGTGGGGTTATGGACATTGGGGAGGGTATGTGCTATGGTGAGTGCTGTGAAGTGTGTAAACCTGGTGATTCACAGACCTGTACCCCTGGGGCTAATAATACATTATATGTTTATAAAAAAATAAAAAATTTAAAAAATTAAAAATAAAAAATGTGACTTATCTAACATCTAATTAAACCAACTTATTTTCATGAACAATACCTTGTTTTAGTCAAGTCACAGTAAAATTATTACTACAAATACATGAAATACATTTACATTGTATTTTGTTAGTGTAATAACATATTAATGCCATAGTAACAATAACCATATAATTAATAATCAAACTTGTACTCTTTTGAGAAAGAGCATGCTTCAAAATTTAAATTATATAATTTTTGAAATGCACATTTATTGTCTAGCAAAGTGATTCATTCATGTTGGTTGCCCTATGAAATATTTTATTCAAAATATTTTAATGAAAATAAGTATTTTCATGAAAATCAAAATAAATGTGCATCTGGAAGAAATTATCAGGACGTCTGGATGGCTTAGTTGGTTAAGCAACTGCCTTCAGCTCTGCTCATGATCCCAGGGTCCTGGGATTGAGTTCCCAATTCAAGATCCTTGCTCATCAGGGAGCCCATTTCTCCCTTCCCATGCTCTGCCCGCTGCTCCCCTGTTTGTGCTCTCTCTGTAACAAATACATAAATAAAATCTTTAAAATAAATAAGTTAAAAAATACTAATAAAAAACAAATATTCACAATCCATGTATCATAAAAAGATTTATAACTTGACAATAAACTAATAAGTAAAATAACTCCAACACTTGAATAAGCTTTACAAATGATGATATATGAATGAATAATAAATTGTGAAAATTTCATTAATATCATTACTCATTAGATAAATACAAATTAATACTGCAATGTGATAACAATGTGCAATGACTACAACTATAACACCTAAAATTAAGAACACAACAGCAAAAACAAAATCCTAAAAATTCCAAATCTTGGCAAGGATGTGTAGCAACTGAAACTTTTATAATACATTGAAGGGAACGTGACTCAAGTGTAAAATGGTACAACCACTTTGGATAAATTTTTACATATTAACAAATTTTAAATTAGGTTCATGATCTTACAACTACCTATGATTTAGCAATTACATTTCTAGGAATATATCCAAGATAAATAGATACATACATTAAGAAAGAAATGTTTATGGGAGCTTCTTTCATAATGGTCCCAAACTGGAAGCAGTTAAGCGTCTATCAAAAAGATCATAGATTAGAAATTATAGTATGTTCATATTATAGTAGTATTTATAGACTACTAATAAGTTATCTATCTATCCATCCATTATCTATCATCTATCTACCTGTCTCTAACATCTTCTATTTATCTATCAGCTGTCTGTCAGTCTATCTATCTATCATCTGTGTCAACATGAATGAATAGATCCCAAATTTGGGGAAAAGATGCTAGACACCACAAATAAACACAGTATAATTCACTTAAATGAAAATCAAGAATAGGCCAAATAATCTACAGTGATAGAAACCAGAAAATTTATTGCCTTGAGATGAGAAGGATTTTGAATGAAAGGAGGCATAATGTAACTGTCTACCATGGTACAAATACTATCTATCTTAACCTCAGTGGTAATTATGTGATGCATATATTTGTCAAATTAATCAAGCAATATGGTAAGATTCTTCATATGTATAAAATTATATGTACATATATGTATATATGTATGTATATACAACATGCACATGTATAGCATATATCACTGAAGTACTAATAATGTATATTATTTAATGTATTAAAGAAATATTTTATATTACTTATATGAACATTCAAAAATAAGTTGAATAAATTAATTATTCATGTATCTTAGTTTCTTGTTTGCATCTATCTCTGAAACTTTGCTATTGACATTTTGTTAAAATATATTTTTATACGTGGCCTTTTTAGTTTTTATTTTTTCTTCAAAGTTTTCTGCGATTCATTTAAAGTTGTAACTTTATGTATAAAGTTGAAATTGTCAACATTATTCATTGATATTTCCCTATATACCATGATTATTTTTATTGGGAAAATAGTCTCAGGAGGTGCTAAGGAACCAGTACATTAAAAAAAAAAATCTTTTAAATGGAGGCAGTTTTCAATTCTAATGTTTTGTATCAAATAGTGCAAATATTTTAGCAAATGACATAATGACTTCCACACTTACTGTATTTTTGAGTCCTTGCAGATTACCTTTCTTTGAGGCATTGACTCAGGTCCTCTGAGAAGCAGACACCGAAAGAGGATTAGGCATGTAAAAGATGTACAAAAGGAAATACTGTGAAGATGAAATAGAGGCAGCTGGAGATGAGGTGAGCCACCGGATTATGCTGTGGATAAAGGAGAGAAAGAAAGAAGAGTTGGATAGGCAGTTTCAGACCACAGTGCAGTTCTAAGAAGGTTCCAGTCAGACTGTTGGCATGTTCTTCAACCAAAGTTTTCCTTAAGAGAATTCAAGCCTTGTCCATACTCAGTATCCCTGCTGTGCTCCATATAATTATTCCTTTTTCTTTAAAAGTACAATCATACAAGTAAATGGCGTTAAGTTCTTTTTGGGAAAAAGGACTGAGAGAATCATCTCAGTATACTCTTTATATCCTTCCTTCTATGAACCCAGTTAGGTCTTCAGTCAATGGATTCTACATCTGAAAATTGCCTCACATCTGGTACATGAGTTAGAACTGGTGATTTTTCATTCTGACTCCTCCTCCTGTGCAACCTCCCACCCTTGCCTCCAGCCTTCAGCCTTCTGCTTCCTTATTTTTGCCTTATCTGGGTTATAAATGCTAAGCAGCATCTTTGTTGGCTATCCACCCTTTTTTTTTTCCTCTCGAGACAACATCCTCTGAGGTCCTTGTTGGTATAATAAACCCATGTTCTAAAAAAGTGCCTCCAAGTCAATCCAGTCTTGTTTTCTGGCTCTCATCATTGAGGAAGCTCAAAATACAAAATAGTGGCACATGTTAATTAATTATTACAGTTTCTTTCCTTCTTCACCAGACCCACCACATTCCCAGCCAAGCTATGCTTTTGATTAACCACAATTACTGTCCTGAAATCCAAGATCTTGAGGTAGCGCTCATTTTTTTCACAAAGGCAAGGACCCTGCAGCATCCTCCCACAGGGGGAAAGGGCTAACCTGTATTAAGACAAGATAGACCACCCTGAATGGGAAAAGCTCAGATGGAGTAACAGAATCAGCGCACTCTGTGTCATCCATCCAGAATTCCTCATCCTATGTATTAAAAGTTCTAAATTTTTTTTCATGTGAGTCCTCTAGTATAAAAGACCCATAATAATGCTTTGAGAGACCTATGAGAAGTCATTGGAATTCTGTGATTCTACCACATTTTCAGTTTGCTGATTAACTATGATCTACTCTTCTACTTTAGGAGGTAATGATGTTTTCATAAGCTACCAAGGAGGCCCTCTTGGCTCACAGTTACCTACTTGTTATTATCTCTCACTATTCCTATACAGGGAGTCAACACAATTTAACAGAACCAGCCAACTCACCTGTTTGTGCAGACACTCTTCCTCAGCATTTTTGAATATCCTGACTCATCATTCCTGAATGGTCAATTTTGTAAATAATTTATAAGGGAAAAACATATCAAGGAAATTGTCTCTATTATTATTTTAAATGATTTGCCTTTATTTATTTATCTAAGAGAGAGTGAGAGTAAGGCAGAAAAGAGAGTAAGAAAGCACAAGGAGGGGGAGCAGCAGAAGAAGTAGAAGCAGACTTCCAGCTGATGAGGGAGCCCAACTCTGGGCTCAAACCCAGGACCCTGGGATCATTATCTGAGCCAAAGGCAGATGCTTAACTGACTGAGCCACTCAATTGCCCTGAACAATTTGCCATTTTAGATGCCATACCAAATATATGCTTATTTCACTATAGTGCAAATTACAAAATTATCCAATTCAAAATAAAAGCTGTATCAAAATTTTCTTCTAATAATTTGTGAAATCCCAAGCCAAATTATAAAATTTAAAAAATTAAATTTCATTCTCTCATAATTTAATTTTCTCTATTTTGGCCTTAATTTTTAAGGAATAATTTTAATATCTTCTTGCTTGCAAACTTTTATTTCATTAATGTAATTCACTAAAGCTTAATTCAGCTTGCAAAGAAAAATATTTGGGGGGGTGTGGCATTTGAATATTCTGATGAAAGAGTTCCAATAATTCTTGAACCAAAATTTTGAATATTATTTAACTTAGAATTTCATTACCATGGTATATCACTTAGTTTTACAAAGCCATTTTCAAAGATTCCAACTTTTCTGAAATTCAGTAAGTTCTGGAAGCCTAAACAGAAAACACTTTCTAATATGCTAATGCATGTTTTGTATTTGACATCTGCTTTGCCACAAAATTTTATAATTTAGTGATTCAATACATGTGAGTTTGCAAATTTGACAATAATAGCATACACATTTTTTTTAATTAGGTAGGTTCTATCCCCAAGGTGGGGCTTGAACTCCTGACCCTAAGATCAAGAGTCACATGCTCCATGAACTGAGCCAGCTAGGCACCCCTAAAGTAGCTATTTTCTTATCAAAGTTGTTTCAGATACAATTTTCATAACAAGGCCTAAATGTATTCCTGGTCCATAAGTTTCTTATGAAGAACTTGTATTAATCAGGATGCTGTGGTCTCCCAAAATTTGTATTTGTCATATTCATACCATCTACAAGAACAACAAAACAATGTTATTTTAGATATTGGACATTTTAAGTGAATTTACAATTGCATTTACATCAGTATCAGATGTTTATTTTTTTTTAAGATTTTATTTATTTATTTGACACAGAGAGAGGTCACAAGTAGGCAGAGAGGCAGGCAGAGAGAGAGGGAGAGCGAGGAGGAAGCAGGCTTCCTGCTGTGCAGAGAGCCCGATGCGGGACTTGATCCCAGGACCCTGGGACCATGACCTGAGCCAAAGGCAGAGGCTCAACCCCCTGAGCCACCCAGGTGTCCCAGTATCAGATGTTTATTAATGAGCTTTCAAAGTTTTGCTTTGATTCTTCAAGTCTGAGGTAAAATTCAAACAAATCTTTGCCTAAGTGTCTTCCTTTTCTAGAACTGATATACACATATATTAGACTGTTTTCTGTTGTCCTTATTTTCTTAAATTTTGTTTTCACTCTTTTTTCCTTTTAGCTGTTTAACTCATACCCATACTTGATTAATATTTTGGAATTTATTGATATTCCTTAATGAACTCTTATTTATGTATTCTCTTGTAGAAAACTGGCCAATTTATACATTAAAATAATTACAAATCTTCATGTTTCTTGTTTATAAATATCCAAATAACTGTGTATATATTTTTTCATTTTCATACCCACATCTTTTTTGCCTAAGGGCAGAAGAAAATATTTCCTCATCAATCAATACACAGTAAACAGAATTTGTGTTGTACTGAGTAAACAATCCTAAGTGTACTGTGATAACTTGTCAAAGGAAGAAATGATAGTGAATAAATGTCATAGCAATCTACCTCAGAGACTCAACAATCTGTAAAGAAACCCATAACCATTACTTTTAGCTTGGCTTCCTCTGGACCTATGGCTCAGTGCCTTTTTAACCACAGTGAGCTGAAGCCTTTCTCTTTGATAACCACACTCTGGAAGATAAACCAGTGTAGGCTGGTCTAGGAAGGGTGAGTTCACTGTTTTCACTATTACAGACCCCAGAGGTGGGGTTTCTGGACTTAGAAACTTCAAAAGACAGCAAGTGGAGAATTAAGGAAAATGTCAAGTTAAAGTACATATAGTACCAAGATTTATCTAAATTGTCCATTTTTATAAATAAATTAATATTTATATGAATATTATTCTGAATATCACAATTATAAGCATTTTTAATTATGTTTATTTTTGTCAAGACAACTCTTAGTTGGAAAGAGATCAGTCAAGACCAAGAAGAGAGTACCCCTTTCTTCCACTGTCAAGATATATATGGAATTTGCATAAATCTCTCTTTACTCCAGCTAAGAAAAAACACCAGCAGGAGGAATTCAGTTTTTGAACTAAAACATTTTGAGGTAGGGACACCTGGGTGGCTCAGTTGGTTAAGCAGCTGCCTTCAGCTCAGGTCATGATCCCAGGGTCCTGGGATCTAGTCCAGCATTGGGCTCCTTGCTCAGTGGGGAGCCTGCTTCTCTCTCTGCTTCTGCCTGCCACTCTGCCTGCTTGCATGCACTCTCTCTCTCTCTGAAAAATAAATAAATGAAATCTTTAAAAAAATATATCAAGGGCTGAGGAATCATGGAATGTGATTTACTCTAAATGAAGTGAACTGTGTTGTCTTTACACATCAGAAAGAAAGAAGGCTTGCAGTCAAAAATGAATATTAAAAAATAAAGCTATGTTTCTTTTTTTAAAGATTTTTTATTTTTATTTATTTGACAGACAGAGATCACAAGTAGGCAGAGAGGCAGGCAGAGAGAGAGAGGAGGAAGCAGGCTCCCTGCTGAGCAGAGAGCCCAATGTGGGGCTGATCCCAGGATCCCAGGATCATGACCTGAGCTGAAGGCAGAGGCTTTAACCCACTGAGCCACCCAGGTGCCTAAAGCTATGTTTCTTTGTACAGTTTTTGTAACTGTGAAAATCCGTTCTCATTATAAGAATCAACTCCTTTTAAATCTAAGGTATTATAGATTGCAAAATTATACATCAATTTAATCACTACTACATTTAGTGTAACATGGCTCATAATAGGTATCTCAACATGAGAAGGAGAGGCTTAGATGTAAGGAAACACGGCATTGCTCTGAAGATCTAAAATATACCATAAATTGTAGAAGAGGAAATTTATTTATTTTTTTCATTTATTTGTCAGAGGGAGAGAGATAGAGCACAAGCAGGGAGAACAGCAGGCAGAGGGAGAAACAGGCTTCCCACCAAGCAGGAAGGCTGATGTGGGGCTCTACCCAGGACCATGTGATCATGACCTGATTCGAAGGCAGACACTTAACTGACTGAACCTTCCAGGCACCCCAAAGAGGAAATTTATCTTTAAAAAACTAAAACTATTATTATCATTATCATCTAAGTGAGGGGCAGTCATACCAATATCCTCATTAAGCCTAACAAGTTATAGTAAATGTATTTAGCAAGTTTCCTATGTGTCAATTCCTTTATCTCAGAGGCAATTTGACACTAGTTAATATTAAAACCACATTAAAAAGCAGTAGAAGTTTTCCCCTTTATTTCCCCCATTACTCTAACCACTGCCGAATTGGATTCTGTAACTCATCACTTCACTGATTCATTTTTTCATTAACTGAACATGATTATGTGCTTAATGATTTATATATGCTGTTGTTTCATTAATTCTTTCTTTTATCTTAGTTCATAGATGAGGGAATGAGACTTAGCAGATTTAAGGATTTTATCCAAGGATCAGCAGATAGTGAATAACCTTTATCTATTATATTCAAAATCTATACTAATTGCATTATACTATAATCTTTTGCTTTAATGTCTCTTTCTTAAGGGCAAAATTCAGATTACCAACAGGTAGCAAATATCTATGCTGAAGTAGTTCCTTCTTACTTAATTTACACCACCAGATATTTTTGCTATACACGGAAGTTTGTGATACATCTGCGTATTCAAGACCATGTATTATGACATGGATACAGAATGAAAATAAAATCCTGTGCCAGAGATTTGAAATGACATATAAATGTTTAGCTTCTAAAAACATTGCTGATTAAAATAATTATACTAAGCTACACTTTTTAATTTCACACAAATGTAAAGTGGAAGAAAAGATGAAATAGTCAAAAGTATTTGAATTAACCTCCAAATGAATTGACATTTCTAATTCACTTTAAATATAATTGATCCATTTGGTATCTCCCTATACTAACACTGGGATATTTGGAAGTCATAGAAATCAACATTACCAATTTCCTTTCCTGGAGAAATTTGTAATATACTTACACATGACTTCCTCCTTCCTGGCCGCACTCCCCAATAGCAAAATTCCTTACAGCGCACTTAGTTAAAGCTAACAGGCCCTTCATGCCACTGCATGCACTTAATCACTTATGTAGTTACATGATTGCCTATGCCTTCCCAATAAAACTTTGAATCATTCTGTGCCAATAGATTAATCTCAGTTGCCTAGTATTGTTTTGCTGAAAACTTCCACCTGCAATTGCCTTGACCATTTTGTTTTACATACTCCTTTGTTTAAATTGCATCTATTAATCCCAAATAGATTTCCTTTAAAAAAAAAAAAAAAAAAAGTGCTCAAACTCCCAGAACTGCTTTTTAATTGTTGAATGCCTTGCTCTTGCTACTAATTATTCCACGTATTTCAGCCCTCTAATTATCTTTAAATCCAGGTGTTCTTAAACTAAGGCCAACTTTTTGGTTTAAGGGGATTATAAAATCCATGAATTCCCTTACATAGTAATTTTTTAATATATGCGTGGCATGCATTTTAATATATGCGTGGCATGCGTGTCCTGATTTTGCCACAGAATGCCAGGGATCGTCACCGCACCATGCTCCACCATTCGTGAGGCTTTCATTGCTATCAAAATGAGGTGTAATCAAGTTCCCAAATCCTGTATTGAAGATCTGCTTTCCAGCGCCTCTCTTTGCACAAATTTTCTTAGCCTGGTTCTGGCAGCTAGCAGAGTCAAAGCAGAGATCTAAGCAGTTGTTACTACATTAAGACCAATGGCAGAAATCAAGGTTCCATGTCTTTACCCTAGATCCCAGGATTGTTTAGGTGGAATCCAGAACTTATGCCAGACTTCCAAAGCTACTTTAAAACAAAAATTGTAAGAACTCCTTAGATCTTTGTTGTTCAATACAATAGCTATTAACCACATAGAGCTCTTCGAATCTTAATTTAAATTAAGTAAAATTTAAAGTCAGTCCCTCTTCCTTAGTCACTGTAGATACATTTTAAGTTCCTAATAGCTACATATAGTTATTTCCATCATTGTGAAACATTCTGTTGGGTAGCATTTCTCTCTACAGATCATGTAGCTCCTTTAAGTCCTAAAATTATACATCTTTTGACCATATTCTTTCATCCTCTCTGATTTTCGTTTGTCTTAATACCATATTATATCTTAATACCATATTATATTATATTTATCATGAATTCAGATTCTGAACTCCTGCTAATACTTTCAATCTTCTACACTTCACATGATTTCACATACTTCCCAATCTAGACTTGAGTTTGTGGTCAGTAACTCTACCTCCAGTTGATGTCATTTATTTATTCCCACATATCATACCAACTTTCAATACTGAATTATTTTTTTTAATTAATTCAACCCTTTCACCAATATTTATCAACAGCCTACTCTGGATTTAACAATAAACTCATCAAGAATACAGTGGCAACAAGACAGATGAGATCCTCATTCTCACAGGGTTTACTAATAAGTAGAAAATGTAAATATAAAAATAAATGACCCAGTGAAATATGTCAGATGATAAGACCACATTATGATACCAGCAATAAAAAGACACAATTGAATTTACTGCTTTTGAAGAAAGCTATACTAATCAGTCACAGTGTCTGTCAGCATACCACACTAACGATCTTAGTGCAATGTTAAAAAGAAACAGAAAGTTCAGTGGTTAAAAGACTTTTATACCTGACGAGTCAATATCATCTGCAGAAGCGTGGTTCCTCAGATGAGATGGTTGTTGATCACTTGCCACTCAGATGTGGGATTATAAAACATAATCCATTCTTGACTAGTTTGCTTTCTGAAGCAAGGGGCTAACACTGATTGGTTATCTTACCCAAGAATGATGACTGAGAGGATTTCTCACTGAATGATTAAGCGGATTCTGATGGCCACTTGTCATAATGAATGCAATCAGTCTTTCCCTAAAGTTGTGGGAACTTTTACATTCTCAGGCAAAGGAAAGAACAGAGTGATAATGATGGTTGCGAGACAATTCTCTGTTGGTTTCCTACATTTCAGCAAATCTGAGCAGACTTTGAAAGCTTTTGTTTCAGACTATCTTTTCAAAACTGCATAGGTAGCAGACATGGGAAACAGAATGTCTTTCTCCAGGGAAGATGGCAGATTTCTTTGCTCTTCAAAATAATAAAGATAGTAACTCCCTCTAGGCCAGGGTTTGGGCAGACTTGAATGTGACTCCTTCAAAATATTGAGGTTTCTTATGATTGATTTCTTCGGTGACTATGCAAATTTACTGCTTATGTAAAATCCACTTGGGACACTTCACATTGCTCCCATGGAACAGAAAGTTCAGGGGAAATAAATGTAAACATAAAGTTTATGCTGCTTGATGTGAAATAAGAACGTCTTTTGTTTATCACCCAGGGGTTTCTTGTCTTCTGTTAACAACCAGGAAACTGTGGTAGGCTTATTTATTAGCTTACTAGTATGGCAAATATCTGATCATTCCTAATTTTTGATATTAAGATTAAGTGGTCCAGGAGAGGAAAATGTACCCTAGGTGTGGCTTATAGATCAATGCGATATTTAAACTGTTACTTGAGGGACATTTAGGTAGCTCAGTTGGTTAAGCATCTGCCTTTGGATCAGGTCAGGATCACAGGGTCCTGGGATCAAGCCCCGTGTTGGGCACCCTGCTCAGACAGGAGCCTGTTTCTCCCTCTCACCTCTGTTTGTGTTCTCTTTCCCTCTCTCTGTCTCTCTTGTTCTCAAAGAAATAAATACAATCTTTAATAAATAAATAAATAAACAAACTGTTACATGAATTTATCTTCTGCTTTATTACTCACTCATGAATAAAAGTTGCAAATACAAAAAAAAAGACAACATCTGTTCATCGGCTAGCCATGAATTTAAATCTAGGGATTACTTCCTTCTAGTCAGTTCCCTATCTCTTTTCCTGCTCGGTTTCCTAATTCAAACATGTAGTTTTCCAAATTTAACAAATTTAATCCTGAATAAAAGGGAGGGAACACAATTTTTGGTGGAAGGGCTTTGAAATTTGTACTATTGGGGGATTTTCTTCAAGAAAAATAACACAAAATTAGACAAAGCGCCCTGCAAGAAACCCATGGACATGGGGCATTCTGAAGCATAAACATCATTAGCTTTGCTGTGAATCTGTTTATACCTCTATTATAAGCTGGTGTCTAACTTTCTATCTCTGTGAAAAATAAAAATAGCTGTTGTGGTACTACTGGTGTTTGGGAAAAAAAGAGGATGCTTGTGGTTGTGTAAGTATTAATTATTTAACTTGACTCTACTGGTACATTAAATAAATATATTTGAAAATAATTGCTGTGTTTTCCATGAGTAACTGTAAAGTAAAATATAACAAATATATCTAGAAGTACTTCATTGTAAGGGAAATAAAATCTTGAAAGCAATAAACAAGAAGTGTTGAATCAAATATAATTTCAGGACAAAGAAGGTGGAAAAACTGGACAGAAATACTAGTGAATCACTTAAGCTATATCATCTTACTCAAATTAAAAACTCTCCCATCCTCAATTTTTTTCCATTTCTAAAATTGAGATGATAATAGTATTTATTTAATACATTAATGAGTTAAAGTATCCTGTACTGGGGTGCCCGGGTGGCTCTGGGATCTAGTCCGGCATCAGGCTCCCTGCTCAACGGAGAGCCTGTTTCTCCCTCTCCCTCTGCCCTTCCCCCCATGCTCATGTGCACACTCTCTTTCTCTCTCAAATAAATAAATAAAATCTTTAATAAAATAATAAAATATTCCATACTAATAAGATACTCACAGTAAGCATTCAAAATGATAGCTCTTAACTAATATTATTAAAAAATAAAATCTAATCATGAGATGTCTGATAATAAGATGGTGTATGCTTAGTACTTCATGGGAAATAAGTATTTGTTTTCAGTTTGAGAAAGGTTGACAATGTCCAAATCAAAGTATAACTGTTTTTTGAGGAAATGAAATATCACATTTTTGTGGTATGAGTAGGGGGTATGCAAATGTGAGAGAAAGACAAAATGGAAGAGAGGGAGAGGAAACAGAGAGAGGAAGAGAGAGGGAAAGGAAGAGAGAAGGAGGAAGAGGAAGAGAAACCAGAGTTAGCACTTACAGAATTTAGGTTCACTATTAGGATCAGAAAGACTGCCTTAGCGCAGTGTTTGACATCTCTTGGACATGAAATATTTGAGAAGACACCACATCTTTTTTTTAACTTCCCATTTTCTCTTCTAGAGATATCCAGTTGTATGGTTGCCTGGTGAGCCTCAGATGAAATAGTTATAAGAAAGTTATTTATAAGGAATAATATATTATACATTTTAAACATTTTATAATCATTCCATTAAAAGGCATAGAATAAAAGGGTTTTTGGTGTGTGGATATGTGTGTATGAGAGAGACAGACAGAAAGAGAGAGAGCAAATATCTAAGAGGCTGCCCAGAAGGTCACCTTCAGTAGAGTTTTATTAAGATAAGATACAATTTGTTGGGGCGCCTGGGTGGCTCAGTGGGTTAAGGCCGCTGCCTTCGGCTCGGGTCATGATCCCAGGGTAGTGGGATCGAGCCCCGCATCGGGCCCTCTGCTCTGCGGACAGCCTGCTTCCTCCTCTCTCTCTCTGCCTCTCTGCCTACTTGTGATCTCTGTCAAATAAATAAATAAAATCTTAAAAAAAAAAAAAAAGATACACTTTGTTTAGAATCCTACCTTGGGATATACATTTATAGATACCTAGCTTTTTTTTCCCTGATATATTTTGAGAGCATCAAAAATGTTAGAGAATGTGCATAAGTAAGTATACTGTGGGCATCTCATTGCATAGTCTTAAGTGAGAAAAGAGAATGTATTTCTAGTGCAAGAAGTTTTTATGATTCCAACTTCTTAATAGATACTTATATTATCATGAATATTTTACAATGTCAGCGTCTCAATGTCATCTATATTACTATTTCTTTGACATAGCATATGCCATACCCCTGTTACTTGGAACTTCTTTTTAAAATGTCTAATGAAATATTCATTCAGTTTTACATTTTGGAAAAGATCATAGTAGGTAACCTTAACATAAAATACATTGAGTTTTATAAAGTTTCTGTTGTACTTTGAGAATCTCCAATTAATTATGGGATAGGTCTAGGTTGGGCCAGAGATCTGGGCAGCAAATGTGATATCCTTCAGTCACCCCACATTCGAACACACTAAAAAACTTCTAATAGAAGAAGACCGTTTATTGATACATTGCTACATCTTGGAGTCAAGATGTAGTAAAAAATGTAGATTTAACATTAGATTATATTAGACCTGTTACAGAATTTTTCTCAATTTTAAAAACAGCATAGGCTTGAGCAATGAGTTCAACTGCTCAGAAACATCAAGTTTTTCACTGGGAAATGGGAATCTGAACACTCTCTTTTCAAAGTTTTTATGCAGATTTATTCACTCTTTTAAACAGCAAATAGTGATTCAGTGTCTTCTATTTTCCACATATAAATAACATGAAGACCCTGTCTTCACCACACTTATATTCTAGTAGAGGAAATAGAAAATAATCCTATACATGTATTATATGCTAGTAGCTATTGATAAGAGCTATGGATAAGAATTATCAGGGCAACAGGACAGAGTGGTAGGAGAGGCTAATTCAGATTGAGTAGTGAGTAAATAACTCTCAACGGAACAAGGTGAATGAACTATCCAGTAGCCATCAGCTTTATCATCATTATCAGGCATAACATATTAGCATGCACAATTAGAAAAAAATTTAGAGAAGCCAAATATTTTGAAATATGAGACTAGCTGAAAGTGATTGACTTAAATTACCTCTCTTTCTTCTCACCTAACTTATGCATGTTTAAATGTTTCTTATTGTTAACCTATTTTTGAGAAACATTAAACAATAATAATGGTCATCAAAGGCAAGATTTTGTTCTATACTTGCTACACCATTGCCAAACACCATGACTTTTAATAGGTGATCGATAATATTTTTGACAATTATACTTAATTTAGAGAACCTAGAAATCTTAATAAAATAACTTAATAATAAATTGAAATAAAAATAATGAATTTATTAAAATATAATTAAAATCAATTACTAGATTTAAATTTAAATTATTATTTAAATAAGGAACCAAATTAAATAAATACCCCCCAAAATAACCAAAATGTTTTCATATAAAAACTACACAGATACTCTCTAGAAGATTTTCCAATTTATAAGAAAGATGCAAAACACAAATAGCTAGGAAAATTGCTGCAAAACATCACAGAATTGTTTGAGGAAACACTTGAATTAAGAAGGGTGGAATAAATAGCATTTCTATACTAAAATTATACTAAATTTTAGCGAGTGGCAATGCTTAAGTCTCAGCTTGTCTTGCCCAGCTACCACCATTAAAGCAGAGCTTGTGACAAGAATTTAGATGCATATGGATTCTTTTGGAAGTAGGCCCAGGGAACATGAGCAAGGATGAGAACCTGATAAAAAGAGTGCCCAATCCAGTCACTTCCAAGGGAAACTGGGGCTCAGTCCACTTGAGATTTTAGAAGAGCATATGGGATGCTTTTCAAACTATCCATCTGAGAAAAGAAAATGAAAAGAAAAGAAACAGAGAGAAATTATTATGTTGAGGAAAATAAGTAAAAATAAAAGCTCTACTTAAAAATAAAGAAAGGCTTTGGTAATATTCATTTATATTTTAGAGTAAAGTGATTCAGTGTATTATCTCACATTTTAACTTAAGATTTTTTTTTTTTTACTCTCTTTTAAAGAAACTTCAAAAAATAATAAAATCATAAAAATATTTTGCAGGGGGTGCCTGGGTGGCTTAGTGGGTTAAAGCCTCTGCCTTTGGCTCAGGTCATGATCCCAGCGTCCTGGGATCAAGCCCTGCATAGGGCTCTCTGCTCAGCAGGGAGCCAGCTTCCTCCTTCTCTCTCTGCCTGCCTCTCTGCCTACTTGTGATCTCTGTCTTTCAAATAAATAAATAAAATCTTAAAAAAATATTTTGCAGATCATACAGCTAAAGGCCCACTGAATCATACTTTAACTCTTCTCCAATGTGCTTTTATTATGTAACCACTTTGAGATGAGGCAGTGTAAACCTATTAACATTAAATAAAAACCTTATTCGTTCCTTGGTTCTTCTTTCCTTTCTTTGTGTTTTAGTTCCAAAATAAACTTACATTCAAATAAATCCTTGCTAAGTGTTTATTTTGATTCCGGCAGTGGGGAAACCCACACAAAATATATATATACCACTACATAGCCAATTTAATGTCAAAACCACTATTATTCCAAAAGAAATAGTGTATTCATACCTATGCCTCACTTTTATGTAATTTTCTACCATCAGGTTAATATAATATAAACTTTAAACTTGTTGCTCATTTTAGAACCTGGTAATTGCAGCCTAAACAAATATAAGTGCACTATAATACAAATTAATAAAAGTGTAAGAAAATTTTATGTCTCAAATATTGTTACTATTTCCTATCTTAGTTTATCACATACAAAGTGACAAGATTTTGATTCTAGAATCCTGATTGCTGGGGAGAAGCAACCAACAAGATGCAAATTTCTAGTCAATATGTGCATATTTTAAAAATAACAGGTATACTATCTTAAAATAACTTTATATTTTTATAGTTTAAGTACTGCTTGAGCTATAAGAAAATTAGCGTGTTGTGAAACTGACATTTCAGTTTAGTACTTAGTATGATAGTTTAATTTGAAAGTATAATTCTCCAAATTCTTTGCAGTGATGAAAAGAAATCACACATCTTCCTATTCTTACTTCATGGAATGTTTTTGTTTTTGTTTTTCCTAGAGAACATATTACAGACACTAAAGGGCCAAAGTAACTCCATTTTGAGGCAGTAGCCATTTTGTTGTTTACATTAAAACTGTGAGTGTCCAGTCTGCTTATCAAGGCCCAAACTGCTCTGGCCGCTCCCTGCAACTTTAACCTCCCTGGCCCACCCTGGTAATCAGCAGAGCAACAGCGACTACAACTCCCACCCTGATAATCAGTAGAGCAACAGCAATCTCAACTTTCCCGCCCTGGTACAAACAATTTTCAAAAATATCCCCTGGACAAAGTAGCCAATCCCCCGTTGTTAACTGCCAGTTCTGCTTCCGTACTTCGTGCTTGCTAAAGCGCGCGCTCCCTGAGACCAATCAGGTTATGCCAAATACCCTTTTCAAATGTCAACCGATCAGTCCCACTCTACCTTGTTTGTACATGCCTATAAAAACCTTGCATTTACTCACCTCGGGGCCTCTCAGCGTCACCGCTTGCGAGTGCGCAGAGGACCGGGTTCGAACCTGCAATAAACGACCCTTGCTGCTTGGCTTTGACTCACGTCTCTGGTGGCCTCTTTGGGGAATTCTCCTGACTCCAGGCATTACAAAACATCAGTGTGTAAGATTTATAAGATTATTTCTATTTTTTAAAGTTTCCTAATCTAGGGGCACCTGGCTGGCTCAGTCAGTAGAGTGTGTGACTCGATTTGGGGTTGTGAGTTCAAGCCGACATTAGGTGTAGGGATTGCTTAAAAATAAGATTAAAAAAAAAAGTCTCCTAATATAGATTTTTCCAAGCTCTTTTATATCATGTTAATTAAGTTATTCCAGTCAGAATTTTCCTAGTCTCTTCTGTTTCCAATTTAGCTTTTATAAGTAACCATAACATGCTAATATACACTTGAATATATGATTTTTTTGAAATATAAGTACTTTATTCTTTCATGATTCTAGCTGGTAAAAATCCACACTTTCATTTATCTTATTTTCTGATTTTGTGATAACACATTTTTTACACTTAAAATTTTAATGCCCTTTTCAGAATACTGTTACAACCAAAGCTTGACAGAAAATTCACTCCCATTCAAACCAGCAATATATTATGTTGTTTAAAGTGTGCTATTCAGTATCCCGTGAATGTGGTTCTCAGGGATTCTACATTTCAGGAAAAACTGGAGCTTTCACTTCCTCTTTTGGAATTCCTTGAAAGGCAGTTAATATTTTTTTTATATGAAATACTCATCTATCATGGTTATTTACCTTCACTGTTAGTTTTTAAAATTCAGTTATAATAAATACCACATTTTTTACTAGTAAAATAACTATTACCAAAAGATTATTATGATCAAAAAGTTATCACTTTTGGTCATTTTATAAAGTGGGTGGAGTAATAGTGCTTATTTCACTCTATCTTATGATGTATTTAATGATTTTCTCTGCCTCTAGAAAGAATAAATCTCTTAGGAGATTATGAGTTATTTTATGGCAGGTTCTGTGCTTTATTTCTCTTGCCCCCTCACACAGACACCCAGAGCCATATATAGAACTTTGCATAGAATGAGGAATTTCTCCATGTGTTTAGTTTTTTAAATTAATTCATGAATATGTGGGCACATGATTTTTGCCATGAGTAAATAAATTAGGCAATTCCACTAATAAATTTTATAATAAAAATTGTGATACTTTCACATTCCTTGCAGATGTTGAAAAGATATTTACACTTCATAATTTGTAGTTAGTATTTGACCTACATAAAATATATCAAACTGTGTTTGCTGGGGAAATACAATTAAAAGCAAAAAAACCTTCCTCCAAGCCAGAAAAACCTGTCCACAAAGGTAGTAGAGAAAGAAAACACTTTTATTATTGGTAAACAGTAAATCAGAATGTATTGCACATTAACAACAACCTGCTAAGAAGTAAAAAAATGGAAAAACTCTCACCTCTCAGTGTCACCAAGCAGATATAACCATTACACACATGTTTTCAAAATGAACAATGACTAGTTCTTAAGTAGAAGGACTTGATATTACCACTCGTGACTCATAATTCATCTTAGATCATCTGACAATTGGGGTGACTATTTGTGTTCACTAAGTCAGCTTTATCCACAGGAGAAACAAACTTCTCATATCTTTAGGACAAGAAGTAGTTTTGCAACTTGGAGCAAGGTGTCCGCCAAAATTTCTAGACCCCTCCCATAAAAACTAGGGGACAAGAATACTATGTCACTTGCGTTTACATTTCAGAGATGGCAACTTAGCCATTGAAAAAGACATTCCTGAGTCATAAAGTTGCCAAAGAACCTATCTAGTTTTCAAAAGGGTTTATACTGCTTTTCTTTTCTGTTTTTTTTTTTTTTTTTTTTTTTTTTCTGAAGCAAAAGGGGAAGGAGAGATGTCAAGTTTCTTATTTCCAACTGGGGGAATTAAATGTCTTATTTTTACATTTTTATTTGTTGTCAGAATGTCAACACATAATGAATCACACATGAGAATACAACTGGTATCATAATATGATGAAGTATAGAAGGAATAAGTTATGTTTGAAAATTATTACAAGTTTTTGAAAATTTTACTAAGAATTTTCATAAGTCACAGATTCCTTATAATGAGTAGTTTTGAGCACAAATTTAGGACATTATCTTCAGCTGCTATCATCTGACAGTAACGAGCCAGATTCACACATTATTATTATTATTAACAGTATTATTTTTACCAGTCAACTGGCAAATTCTAATTTTAATTTAAAATTACTAACATTTTCTTTGTTTATAGTAATCATATTGTAGTTCTCTTTACTTATAGATTCAGAGTAAATTTTATTTGGCTTTCATATAATAATAGATTTTAGCTAATCAAGATATAAAATAAGCTCTTTGGTGGAAAGAATAATAATGAATACTGAATCTATCTAAATATAGATATTAAGGTAAAAATGTCAATAGTCTAGAAATGGGACATATGATAAATATTGAGATTGTAAAATGTTAACATAGTGTATGTGTGTTTGTGTCTGTGATGCACAGAAGGTGTGAAGAATTAAAGGTGTGGTAATTTTCTCATCTTTATACATAGAGTCAATATATTATATCTAAGTTGGATAAAACAAGACCTGGTGGTATATACATATTACTCAAGTTATAAAGCCTCCCTGGAAACAGAGTAAAACTTAAATTGCTACCAAACCCCACTGAAAAATTCATAAATATAAGATGGAACATGAGATTGGATACAGGAGTAAGTAGGCTTGTTTTTTTGTTGTGTATATATTTAGATAAGATATGACATTTTTGGAGTTTTTAGATCAAGAAGTCAAGGATGAATACAACTTAAACATTTAAAAAATAGTTAAAGCACTTATAAAACATTATCTATCATTAACTGCTTTTAAATGCTTTTCAAGTGTAGGCCATCTCATTTATAAAAATGAAGGCAAACATTTTAAATAAAATACTAATAAATATAATTCAGTGCTACCCTATCAGGCTATTACTCTACAACCATTTGCTCATTTCTAATAAAGCAAAAAACAAACTAAAAAAAGAAATATTATATAATCTTAAGAGTTTCCAAATAAACATTTAACAAAATTGAAGATCAATATACATATGTGGCATGCCCTTAACATGATTGGTTAATACACAAAGGTAAAAGAAGTACACACTTCAAAGTCTTGAACAAATTATGAATGTCCACAATTATTTAACATATATGAATAAACAAGACAATAAAAGAGAAAATATAAATATCTAAAATAAGGAACAAAATTATTATTTTCAGGGAATATATTTATACATCTGAACTGAAGATAACTGCCTGAATATGTATTAGAAACAGTAAGAAAATTTATTTTTACCTAAGATCCAAAAATATTTCTTACATCAATTTTTATCTTTGAAAACTTGCAAGCAACCAGTGTCCTTCAATAGGTAACAAAATAAACCATGGTACACTTAGATTAGGGAAAATTAATCTCAGCACTTATTATGCTACTGTTTCTATTTGGAAGAGGATTTGAATTTTTTAGTTTTATGTGATTTGAGGAAAAATGTTTTTATCATCAGAATTTTTAATATCACTTTTCCAATATAAACTTGAAAAAAATGTCTATCCCCCTCTCGTATTTTTTTTTTTTTAAACCATACTTTGTCACTTTAAAAAATATGGTTATGGGGCAACTGGGTGGCTCAGTTGGTTAAGCATCAGGTCAGGTCATGTCATGATCTTAGGGACCTGGAATTGAGTTCTGCCTGCATTGAGTTCCTTGCTCACTGGGAAGCCTACTTCTCCCTCTGCCTGCTACTCACCCTGCTTGTGCCTGCTCTCTCTGTCTCCCTGACAAATAAATAAAATATTAAAAATTAATAAATAATTTGATTACTTAAGAAAGCAATAACATAATATATTTAAGTTATTTTATTTTCAGATCTGATTTCCTTTTTTTATAGCAGTTTAAATGTGCAACTAATGTATAAATCAGACAACAATTCCCAGAATTATCCAATGATTTAAGATGAAGTGGAAGTCTGGATTTTAAGTGATATGTCTGATTTTTAAAGACTGTAAACTTTGTAAATTTTAAAACAGCGTGCTGGTCAGTAAACTGCTGTCTTCAGCAATGCAACTTGTCCCCACTGGTCAAGGGACTGATATGGAAGTTCAGACCAGAGCCTATGACTATGTTATGGTAACTTAGAAGTAATGAAGAGAATTTTCAGTTTTAAGATGTTTAAGACTTAGGAAACTGGTGGATGAATTTAAGAGTGTTAAAGATAAAGTGAGACATATTAAAACTTGTTAGTTTATTGAGCAAAAATCAGATTGGTAGCATCCAGTCCAGCAGATAAAAGGAGCTCCATGGAGCTGTATAAAACCAAAGACTTATAGGCAGAAGGGAGTAGAAACAAGGAAATTAGATTGTCAAAAATTCAGGTTGGTTATTGCAAGCTTACTTTTCTTTAGGGGACCGCAGGGGTCTATCAGGCAGATTTTGACTAGTGCTTACCAGGCAATTCCTCACTGAGTGGTTTAATGTTCTATTTCTGGAAAAGCCTAAGCTGTATTAAGTCAAGACTAGATTGGTCCTGTAAGACTTAGCATAAGCAACTCCGTTTTAGGGCTTTTGTCTCTCTTTTTTTTTTTTTAATGAATTTAAGACAAAGAGGGGATTTAAGAATATCGCTCAAGTTTCTGCCCTAGGTAACTCAGTATGTGACAACACTACTAAATAAAATTTCAAATACTCCCTCAGATAATTATATTAACTTAGCATCAAAGAGAAACAGAAACAGGAATTAGAAGAAGCAATCTGGATACCAATGGGATGTGAGTAGTCCATGGAACAGTGAAGGAAGATGAGATCTTCAAGGAAGATTGAGTAGCATGATCACGCAAGTTCGTGACTTGGTGACTGGGAAAAGAGACGTCCAAGAGGACAGTAGAAGAGAAACTTCCATCGAGGTGACAGTCAGCACCAGGAGAGTGGTCCTTAGTGAAACAGGAGGTATAGAACTTTAAAAATGAAACTAAGAGATTTGATAAAATAAACCCTCTTTAACCTTGTAAACTAGATTGTAGCTGTTGAGAAGTGAATGGGAAAGGGACATATTCAGAATTAAGTAAATGTCTTGGTTGTTTGTGTTTGATTTTGATTTAATTCGTTTTGCCTGATTCACTTTTTTTTGTAGGGCTAGGTGATGAAGCAGGTGTAGGAAGATGTTATCCATTTGAATGAAAAGATTGCTGACAATGCAGATATTTTCAAAAGAGGAAAGAAAGTGAATCGAGTCAAAGTAAAAGGTGTTGTGTAGCAGAATACGCCACCTCAAAATATACCTCTTCACGGTAAAAAATATTTTGAGCTGATTATTCTGAGAAACTGCAGACACAGGACAAGCTCTAAAAAAAAAAGTGGAGGGGCGCCTGGGTGGCTCAGTGGGTCAAAGCCTCGACCTTCCGCCTTCGGCTCAAGTCATGATCCTAGGATCCTGGGATTGAGTCCCGCATGGGGCTCTCTGCTCAGCAGGGAGCCTGCTTCCTTCTCCTCTCTCAGCCTGCCTCTCTGCCTACTTGTGATCTCTGTCTGTCAAATAAAAAAAATAAAATCTTTAAAAAAAAAAATCTATCTGTCAAGATTTACACTGTAGCCCTTAAAATGAATTATCTATTAAATTTAAATTTAAATTTAAAATCTTGCTAGTCAAAACAGATTTTATGAGTTAGGACCATATCCTTCGATTTCAGGGCATTTTTATTAGATTAAAAGAAAATAAGTAGGTGTCTCTTTTACTGTCTACATAACATAAAAAGAGCTGTTTAGGAACTTCTAGATATTAATTTAGTCTATGAGCATATATTTTTGGCTCAAAAAAATCTGAAGTATGTTTTGTAGGGGCCAAGGGCAAGACACCTCAAAATCCTGACATGAAGTTTAGTCCAATCTGAAAAGATTTGAGACACTAAGAGCTCAAGAGAAACTTCTGTCCTTCCCTTACTATATTAAAACAAACAAACAAACAAACAAACAAAGTTGGGGGGGCCTTTCCCAGAAAGGGTTATTAAGAGAAATAAATTTTTATCTGAATGGACCATCTTTATAGCAGAGCAAACATCTAATTACCAAATATCTGCTTTTCTTAACACCCTGTGAAGTGCATTCTTTTCCTATGATGTCCCAGATTCCTACCCCCTTCTCTTAGCTCAGAGTGATATATACACTTTATTTCGGCTGACTGTCTCTCCATGTCTGTGTGGATCCCCCATACATACACTACTTTTTTTTTTTTTTTTTTTATTTTTTTTTTATTTATTTGACAGACAGGATCACAAGTAAGCAGAGAGGCAGGCAGAGAGAGGAGGAAGCAGGTACCTGACTAGCAGAGAGCCCAATGCAGGGCTCGATCCCACGACCCTGGCTGGCATCATGACCTGAGCCGAAGGCAGAAGCTTTAACCCACTGAGCCAAGCAGGGCCCTCCCCCCATACATACGCTATTGTTTTATTTTCTCCTGTTAATTCGTCTCATGTCAATTTAATTCTAGTTGAGCTAGAAGTGTTGTAGGAAAATGTTGGGGTTCAGAACCTAAGGCCAAGAAAGAATTCTTGAAACACCTTCAGTGCAAAAAATGGCTTTATTAAAGCACTGGAACAGGACTCATGGGCAGAAAGAGCTGCCTTGGAGTTTGTGATAGGTGACTGATTATATACTTCCAAGTTGGGAGGGGGTTAGGGATAGCATAAGTCTCTAAGTAATTTGGAGGCCAGGTTTCCAGGATCCTAAGGGCACTAGTTATGTTATGAAAAGGTAATTTATTATTGTCTAATAAAACCTTAGTCATGAGACTCTCCAGATGCATGTCAGTGGGTCATATGCTTGGGGGATGATTGCCAACCTGTATCTTAGGGGGTAGAGATAAAGGAAGTTTCTGAAGGAATTATTATGTTAAAGTAGACTCAAGGAGAGCGGTTGAGGAGATGACAATGGGGGGAGTGGCACACAGTACTAAGATGGCCTCTTACCCTTAGCAAAGTACCAAGAGGCAGCTGAGTTCCTAGAAGGTCACTTTGCCTGTTTCAATGACTTGTCTATGGGCTGTAAGTAATAAGGAAATTTAAATTTTGTTTTGTCTTTGTTTCCCACATCATTAGGACCTCTTGAAGGGGACAGTAATTGTTGCTTCCCAACTGTCTCAACTATCTTAAGCTATATTTCATTAATTACAAAAAATTCAATACCCTTACTTTTATTCAGGCTTATTTTATTATCATTCTGAATGGAGTAATTATAAAGTGCTACACAAATAAGAAAAGCTTCTATTTTCTCTCCACACTCCTTTCCTTTTCTATTTCAATACTACTTTACTCTTCTGAGGAATTTAACATTCAACACTGATTCTTCTTATTTCTTCAATGAGAATGACTATTATTTATACCAAATCTGAAGCTTACAGTTCTCTACATTGAAATATGTCCTTGAATTTTTATTCTGAATTTTTCTTTCATTTATATTATTATCCTGTCAGTTTTATTCAGCTCAAAATAGTGACTGAAGTTGAAAACACGTGCTTTATGATCGTATTTTTGATATTTCATGTACATTTAAATTTCTCAGATTTTGAAGATAACAAGATTCTTATTAAAACTCATTGAATGCATCTTAGAAAATGTTTTTGCTTTTTGAAAGAAATCACAAGTAAGACACATGCTTGTCAAACAAATTTCTTTCTATGACAACATGATAGGCTTTGTCAATAACAGGAAAGAGCAAATATGATTCATCTTGTCTCCACGAAAGCAATTCTTTCTCTTTCAAATGACACTTTTTATTTCTTTCTTTGGCAGCACTGAGTGATTTAGATAATGTTATTATTGTGTAGGTATTCTGCTGGTCAGGCACATAAACACAACAATTAACAATTCATAATTCAATATTGATTTAGAGGAGTTTACCAGTTCTGCCAATCTTCACCTGATATAATCTATAATAATTTTAGCAATAGCTTAGAAAATAGAATATCAAACCTAAATGTACCTTAGTTGGTGAAAAATTAAGAAATTAGAAGATAGCATTGCAGTAAAAAATAATTCTGAGTTCATTTAATAATCAATGCAGGCATCGTCTTCTCTGAGAATCCACTCTGAACTACAATTCTAGATGAGGGGCATTTCCTACTGTGTTCATCCAAAACCATGTGCTATCTTCTATCTCAGTATTTTATATATTTACTAGCTGATTTGTCTGTGTTAAAAAACAAAATACAACTGTGTAAATTTGAAGAGATAACTAGCTTTATGAAATGATTCATGAATTGGGCAGCACCCCATCTAGCAAGTAGAGGGGAACTCCAAGAAGTTGGACAAAATGAAATATTTTATCATGTAGGTCACCTCATCTTCCTTTGGGAATGGAGGGGGGCTATGTGACAGATTACTTTATGGATGTTTATCAGAAAATTCCTAACTAACTAGTTAAAACTACATTTCTGGGGGAGGTTGAAAATGTAGTCTAGGAGTGTATTAAATTCTTGGCCAAAGTAATGCCATTTGGGGTCTGTGCTTTTTTTAAATTTTTTTAAACATCTGTTTCCTCCACTTGATTAATAGCTCCTAGACAGTGGATAATGCTTTAAATGTATTTGCATCTCCAGTAACTTATGTTTGAATTTAATAAATTTATATTGAATTAATAAGACACACTGATTTTTTTTCATATATTATTCACCTAGAGGTAATTACTAGTTTTAAAGGAAGAAGTAATTTAATGAAGTTTAGAGCTCAGAACATCCATGATTTTTTTCAGGTCATTAAGAAATAAGGTTTTATAGAAATGCAGAACAATGAGTATGTGTATTTGCATTTCCAGAGTTAGAAACATGTAAAAAATTAGGCTGCATGATCCATTCACGTAGTTGACAAATATTTATTAGAAACATTTCTCTGGCTCTGTTCTAAATGTCAGGGAACAATGTTGTCCTAGCCCTACACTGTGTAGACTTAAATTGGCAAGAAAGAAAATAACAATTTTAAAAATATGAATATGAATATATGAATATCATACAAGAAAGTGTTAGGAACTCCAGAAGAAACTGTGTTATTTTAGCTTGAGTGAGGATGCCCTCTGCATCAGTGACACCTAAGAGGAGATATATATATCAAAGAGCAATTGTGCAAATATCTCAGAAGAAAACATTTCAAAAGGGGAAACAACAATTCAGAAGACCTGAGGTGGGAGTATGCTCCACATACTTAAAGAAGGGTAAAAAGACTGACAGCAAACACATGTGACCTCAGAAAAAGTGGGAAGATACTATTTTAAGCATATCGGGCAATGGTATTCTACAGTTGTAGGAGGGGAAAATGTTTTTCTCATCTCTCGTAAGGTCCCTGGTTGGGTCTAAAAACTAAACTCATGAAGATAGATTAGCAAGAGAAAAACATACAGATTTCATTGAATTTTTACAAGTTTCTGGGAGCCTTCTCAAGAGAATAAAGACCCAGGAAGTGATCAAGCAGAATGCTTTTATACCTTTTAGGCAAATAAACAAATAAATTTGTGAGGAATTAACAAAACAAGGGGCTTGGGCTAGGGATAGCAAATGGAGAAGTATCTGGGAGGATAAGGGTTAATTTAGCAAGGTTTGTTTATACAGATTTCTCAGTCCCAAATCCCCTCCTTGTTTCTTCTGATAAAAATATCTCCCCTCCTGGGCGCCTGAGTGGCTCAGTGGGTTAAGGCCGCTGCCTTTGGCTTGGGTCATGATCCCAGGGTTGTGGGATCGAGCCCCACGTCGGGCTCTCTGCTCTGCGGACAGCCTGTTTCCTCCTTTCTCTCTTTGCCTCTCTACCTACTTGTGATCTCTGTCTATCAAATAAATAAATAAAAAATCTTTAAAAAAAAAAAATATCTCTCCTCCTTCTGGATAAAGGGACAGCTCCTCTCATATAAGAATTTTACGACTTGTGTCAGGGAAAAAGAGTGAGTGAAGGGAAGTCAAAAAGTGAGCTCCCTGCTTCTGCCATTTTCTCAGATTTCCTCAACTTAAATATTCAATATGTCAAGGTGTTATATTTTGGGGTAGTATGTCCTGAACCCCATCACAGAACATGTTAGCATTTAG
Organism: Taxidea taxus jeffersonii; assembly: GCA_003697995.1. Lineage (NCBI taxonomy): Eukaryota > Metazoa > Chordata > Mammalia > Carnivora > Mustelidae > Taxidea > Taxidea taxus. Next base: position 194,756 of record ML105839.1, read on the forward strand.
ATTCAAGTCTAAGTGTGTCATGAAGTTTATTATTGGGATCTTTGAGCAAGGCTCGACATGATCTGGCTATGATTTTTAAAACTCTTTACTGTTTTGTGGAAAATATACTTACTCAAGAGAGAAAATTAGACCAATCAGGTGTTTGCCAGAGTCCAGGTAAAGCTGAACATGGATAATAAAGGTGAAGCTGATGAGAAGCAGACAGATTCTATATGTATTATGTTGTTGGAATTGAGTAAATGTGCTGATCAATTGGATAAGAATATTAACAAGTAAATCAGAGATAATTCCATACAGCTAGAGAAATTGACTGAGTGTTGCTGACATTTCCAGATTATTCTACTCTAATCTCTCAAAGAAAGTTATAAAATTAGAATCGAAGAAGACAAGATTAATTAAAAACAACAACAAAAAAAAAACAAAACCAGAAAGCATTTGTTTTAATTTCTTACTAGGATTTTGAGCTCTAAAAAGAAATTTTGTTATTAACTTTCAGAGGGAAATATTATGTGATGAGTCTGAATTCAAATTCTCATCAATTTTCAACACTGACAATGATTTAAAGTTGTCCATCCAGTATTTTACAATGTAATAAACCCAACATTATTTATATTTGAATTTTGTGATTTATAAAAAGAAATATATATTTGCTCTTTGTCCACTGTTTCTGGCACGTAGCTCCTAAGACCCTTGAAAATTTCTATGTAAAAGCCATAAGGTCCTCCTTTGTTAGAATATTTAGTTTTGTCCCATTTCAGAAATGCTTCTGAGCATGAAGGTGAAATGAATGTTTTTTGTCATTCATAGCAAGACCCTTCCTACTAGGCTGAGTTTATGTTAATGAGATGACTTTTGGACACCTTCTAAAGCTGGGAACTGGTTGCCAAGGGAAACAACCATGTGATTAGAAGGTTGTAACTTTTAGCCCCAAACCCTGACCTCTTGGGAGGGAGAGGTACTGAAGATTGGATTAATCATCTATGGTCAATAATTTAATCAACCATGACTATGTAATGAAACCTCTACAAAATCCTAAAATGATGAGGTTCACAGAGCTTCCAGATTGATCTGCACAGAGTTTCTGGGAATATGGCACACCCAGGAGAAGCCATGCCCCTTCCTACATACCTTACCCCATGCATTCCTTTTATCTTGCTGTTCCTCAGTTATATCCATTTATAATTAAGTTAGTAATATAGTAAGTAAAATGTTTTCCTGAGTTTTGTGAGCTGTTCTGACAAATTAATCAAACCCAAGACAGCATTGTAGGAAACTCTGATTTATAGCCAGTCAACTACAAGCACAAGCTATGATTGTAGGACATCAAGCAGGTGTCACAGAATTCCTGGGTTGGGGCAGTCCTCCCATATCTTGTGCCAGAAGTGGTGTGCAGTGTTCTAAGTGTGAGTGAGTAGTGGACAGTGAGTAAGGAAAAACAAGAGTGTTTTTTTCTTTACAAGTTTATTTCCAGGAAGTTTCAATATAGCATTTAAAATTTCTACCTTAAACTTAAATCATCAAAACGAAGGAAGAAAATCAAATGTAGATTGAAGACTCAGATGTTTGCTGATAGTTGTGTTTATTACCGAATTTTAAGTCTATTACTTGTATAAAATTTGTCATAATTTTAAATATTTGGTAATTTATTAAAATTTCCATTGTTTTTATCCAACATGTACTAACTTGAAAGATGAAAATTTAATTAATTCTATAGAATTGAAGACTATTTTCAATCAGCTTGCCAAAAATAGTCAAACTAATTTAGAAGAACAAAGCTGGATAGTACTACATATTAAGACTGATGATACAGAGACATGAATGAAGACAAGGTAGTACTGGCATAAGAAAATAAACAGAGACCAAAGAAAGAAGAAGGGAAAAAAAGAGGAAGAGCCTAGGTGATAAAGTAGACAGTTAGCTATGAGCAGGGAGCAAGTGCTTTTGGACTGATAAAAGGGCAGAAACCATGGTCCACACAGCTGGGAAGACATACATGCATCTTACTTATAACCACTGTCTTAATGTAAACAGAAGCTTCATTGTAATACATTTACATTGTGGTTTTAACTCCCACCCTGGGAGGAAAGTCTACCATAACAGTTCTGACAAGGACCATGTAGGTCAAAAAGTTCCCCTTCTGACAGGTAGGAGCATTCCCTAGATGACTGGCTGCATTCTTACTCAGGAACCACCCATAACCTACTCAACTCAAACATAAAAAGAAAAGACAACCCCATGCCCTTATGCATCTTCCACCCCTGGACCTGTCCTCTCTTCCATCTTGGCAGTGTACTTTCCCTCAAACTGCTATTAAATGCTTACTTAAGAATTTTTCTCTGAAGTCCTTCTTGACTGAATGCAAGAACCAAGGCTGGGAAGTAGGACTCACCATTGGCATAAGGACAGACCTCACATTTACCACCACCTAATTTATGTATGATGTATGTGATTCAGTGGGAGAAAGATAATCTACTCATAAATAGTGTTGTGTCAATTGGATATCCATAAGGAAAAGAGTGAATATTTACTTCTACCTTACAATCCTCAAAAATTGGTTTAGAAATATGAAAATGTGAAGGAGAAAAAGTAACTTTTCCTCTAACTTTCTAGTTCTTGGCTAACAACCCACCCCATAATAAAAGACAGATTCATAGGAGAAAAATAAAAACAGAAGTTTAATGACAGGTTTACCTCCTGTATACATAGAAGAGACCCAGGAAAATGACTAAGTCCTTTTCTATTTTCAAAAAAAAATTAAAAGAGTGTGTCAAAAATGTACTAAATGCAAAAATAATAAAGAAAAACAAGAGTCGCTTTAATCTCACTACCCAGACACAGCCACTGCTAACAGAAAACTGCCTAACTCTTAAAGAAAAGTCCATCTTGTCAGCTCAGATGAAAGGTCATATCATCCTCAGGTATGGCTGGATGGGCCAAGGAACATGCAGCCTAGGTTCTAGAGATGGGAGTGCTTGCTTAACATTCAAAGGCACATGCAGGAACGCAACCCCACTAACATAAAATTAATCACCCTAAACAAAATCTCTAACATGAAGAATAAAGATATTTTTCAGATTCCAAGTCTCTTGAGAGGGTAAAGACCTCCAAGGGCCCAGAAGAAGTAATGGCAGAGCACCTGCTATCATGACGTACAAATCAATGGTCTCCTGCTTCTCCAGAGATTCCTACTCCAAAATATCCCTCTTAAAAACTCTCACTTGCAAGCCATTGAATTTTGGGAATTTTGAGCATTAGGTCCCCATTCTCCCAGGTGATGTCACACTGATAAACTGCCTATCTAGCAAAAGCTGTATGTCAGTTTTTATTGACTTCCAGATTTACTGATAGACAGACTCCCTTTGGTTTGGTTATACTCCCCAAGACAGCCCAAACCACCACTTTAAATACTATGCCTAGCCAAAGACCAAAGAAGATTTTAGGGGAAGGGAGAAGTTACCAAGCAAAGTGCAGTAATCAAAGATATGGTTGTTTTGTAGATTTAAGTTCTTACATTCTCCATTGATATGAATTTCTAGAGATTTAGACATCCTCTTCTTCCTGGTACAGAGAAGGAGATACCCTTGTAGATGGAGATTTCCTTTATAAATGTAAATGTCTCTTTACAGTAGGAAAATTTCTACTCAGTTGTAGAGTACTATGTCCCCTGTTTCTTAAAAATAATCAGCCTGAAATAATTCTCATGCCAAACAGGCACATTTTGGGGTGGTACATTTTGCTCCCCTTCAAATCTAAAACCACACAGATTTTAGAAGAAAACATAAGAGAATGTCTTTCTGACCTCAGGGTAAGGAAAAGACTTTTTAAAAACAGAAGTACAAAAGCATTAATCACAAAGGAAATAATTGATAATATGGACATCATTAAAAATAATTTAGGAACATCTGTTCATCAAAAGACACCATTAAGATAAGGCACAGAAAAGGAAAATGTTACAATTAAACATATTTTACAAATATGTTCAAAATTCCTACAAATCAATAAGCAGAATAAAAACAATAAGAAGAATAAAACCAACCCAATACAAAAATGACCTAAAAATTTGAACAAACACTTGACATTGAAGGATAGTCAGTGGCCTATTAATTATTAAATCTTGCCTATTTTATTGGATATCAGAAAAATATAAATTTCTATGCTACATTAATTAAGACCCACCAGAATGGTTAAAAAGAAAAAGAGAATATGTATTATTGGTGAGGATGTGGAGTGATCAGAACCCTGATACCATTAGTAGGAGTGTCCTGTGGTAAGATCATTTTGGAAAATTATCAGTATCCTATGATTAACAATTTTATACCTAGTAATAAACCCCCAAAACAGGAGTGCTTATGAAACCACAAATTTGTACAAGAATTTCATAAACTAGTGACAACCTAAATGTAAATAAATATACCATGACATATTATATTGTAATGAGAGTAAGTAAAAAATGCTACATGCAATAAAATGAATGAATGGCTGAAACAAAATACTGAGCAAAAAAAAAAAAAAAAAAAAAAGAAACAAAAAAAAACAAAAAACAAAAACAGAACAAAACAAAAAAAAAAAAACCAAAATGGACAACATGAACAGATAGTTAAAAACTGGAAGCATGGGGGCACCTGGGTGGCTCAGTGGGTTAAACCTCTGCCTTCGGCTCAGGTCATGATCTCAGGGTCCTGGGATCGAGCCCCACATGGGACTCTCTGCTCAGCGGGGAACCTGCTTCTGCTCTCTCTCTCTCTCTCTGCCTACTTGTGATCTCTCTCTCTCAAATAAATAAATAAAATCTTTAAAAAAAAACAACAAAAAAAAAACTGGAAGTATGGTCACTTTTGTGAGGAAGTTGTTTCTTTTGGTGATCATTCTGGAGGCTGACAGTGCTTTATTTTTTATATATTTTGGGGGGATTGTTTTGAGCTTCCGGTCACTCTAGGGAATGTGAATGTGTTCATTTTATGAATATGCACCAAGCTATACAGTCATAAGTTGTTTTTTTTTTTAGATGCAAAATTACCATGTCTAACACGGCTACCATAGTCTGTGCCACCATGCTCCTTACCTGTACTTTCATAAAACTACCAGTTCCTTGTTTCCCTTTCTGTCAGATCTCCTATAATACAGGCTCCACATAGCCAGAGAGATCATTTCAAGCAATAAATTCCTCCAGCTGTTACCAATTTAAATATGAATCCAGTTCCTAACCATGGTTCCTAATCACCTCTCCAGTCTCAGTTACTGATGGTCTCCTCTGCAGTCTTTGTCCTTCAGACACTTTTGCCTTTTTACTGTTCTTCAAATGCACCACACACAGTCATGCTCAGGGACCTTGCACTTGCTGCTCCTTCTGATTGAAACATGCCTGCTTTTTCTCATTTCAATAAAATCCCTTCTTCAATCTCATCTTCCCAAAGAGGCCATTCCTGACCTCCTCATCTAAAATAGCACCAACACAATCTTATAATTTACTTTGCTTCATTTTTTTTCATAGTATATATGAGCATCATATATATTTATAATTGTTTACTATCTCTCTCATTTCTACTGGAATAAAAAAGAAACATTAGACCTGAGTTTATTTTGTTTTGTTTTTTGTTGTGTTCAGCTTGCCATGAAGAGCACCTATCATATATGTCTATCTTACAAGTTTAAGAAATATATGGAGTGGATTAATGAGCATAAAATATTACATAGAGAATTAACAATATATTATTTAGAGAATTTGATATGTCCAGGAAAACTGATAGTCATTTACTATATACATGTGTGTGATATGTGTGTGTATGTATGTATTCATGAGTATGTGTACATGCACATGTATACATTTATTATCTATCTATTATCTACCTTATCATCTATTTGTTGTTAATTATGCATAAAGGACATATTTATAAACTTTTCTGGAAATGAATGTTTCCTACTTAGTAGCTGCAGTCAATATCTATTTGAGCAAAGAGGGAATGAGAAAAGGACCAAGATAGGAAAGGAATACAGAAAGACAGACAAGAAGGAAAATCTTCCAGAAAACATTTTTTCTTTGATATGTATGTACCATTCAGTTATAAAGAAGCTGACTTATTGGTATAATAAATTTGAATTTCAATTGATATTTTAAATTGAGCATACGTGTACACATATATACACACACATGCATGCACTCACACACACATGCACTAACACATATACATCCTAAGTAGTCACATTGCCTTTTTTTTAAAGATTTTATTTATTTATTTGTCAGAGAGAGGGGGGGTGAGAAAGCAAGTGAGCGAGCACAGGCAGACAGAGTGGCAGGCAGAGGCAGAGGGAGAAGCATGCTCCCCGCTGAGCAAAGAGCCAGATGTGGAACTCATCCCAGGACGCTGGGATCATGACCTGAGCTGAAGGCAGCCACTTAACCAACTGAGTCACCCAGGCGTCCCAGTAAGTAGTCACATTGCTTAAAGGAAATATTAAGTCTATGTAATTAGTCCTAGGATCTTCAATTCTATTCCTGAATGAAAGCAAAGGGAAAGTACAAATGAGTTTATAGCTTTTTATTTTTGGAGAGAATCTCATTTTTAACACTTAATGTTATTTCTTGCCATTCAAGTCAAGATATGGAAGGACTGTGAAATATTTGGATATCTGAAGGAAGCAATCAATTTTAATTAAAATTTTTGATATTAAATTATTGTAGCTTACTCCATAACTTTGGAATTACCATTTTAAAGCTTAAATAATAATTCTGTATGTCTCTGACTCCACACAGTTTTTGTTACTTTCCCAAGTTAATGAGTCTGCCTACAGTTTCATCTCATAGAATTTTACTCTTATTGTTATCATAGGTCTTATCCATTTTTAATCTTCTGTTTATGTCTGCTGGACTGAATGTGTCCCTCCAAAGTTCATATATTGAAGCCTAATCTCCAGTGTTTGCAGGTAGGGCCTTTGGAAATTAACTAGGTAATCAGGGTGGAGTCCTCATGAATGAGATTGTGGCCTTATAAGAAGAAACAGGAGAGAGCTTGCCTCTTGTTTCTCTCTCTTTCCCACACAGCAAGAAGGGAGTCATCTGTGACCAGGAAGCTGGTTCTTGCCAGACAACAAATCATCCAGAAACTTGATATTAGACTTCCCAGCCTTCAGAACAGAGAGAGGTAAGTGTCTGTTGGTTAAGCCTCCCAGTTTATGCAGATTTCTTATAAAATGGGTCACCTGGGTGGCATAGTTGGTTAAGAGTGTAACTGTGTTTCAGTTCAGGTCAGGTCATGATCTCAGGATCATGATTTCAGGGTCCAGAGATGGAGCCCTGAGACATGCTACACACTCAGTGGGAGTCTGCTTAAGTTTCTCTCTCCCTTTGCTCTCCCACCCTCAGTCTCTCTTTCTCAAATAAATAAAAAATATTATCTAAAAGAAAGAAATAAAAGCCAAGACTGACTAAGACCAGGTCTTTTAGCACATACTACATTATATTAGGAGATTCTTTAAGTTTTAGTGATGCAATATGATATATGCTAATGCAATATAATTCCATCTAGACTTTCCTTATTGTCTAGCAGTGTAAAGGGAAGGTGTTTAGTGGATATTTATTGAAGTGCTGGATAATATATTTACAAACATTAATTTGTATTGTATCATGGTCAAATTTCTTATGAGGTTAATTACTTGTATTTTAAATACTTTAATTTGTATTAAGTTCATCTGTTTAACTGACTGTGACTTGCATATCCTTATACTATATTTCATCTTTTCTACTTTTTACTCATTTATTTTAATTAAATCATTATAGTGTCATTAATCATGGTGATTTCATTAAATCTGATGACCCATACATCATAGTAATATTAAGGGCTGTTAATACATGGAAATTTTACTTCATAGTTAAAGAGGAAAAATAGATTTAAAGTCATAAGTCAATAACTACCCATCACTATATTAATGATAGGGTAAAACAAAATATTGGAGGGCTTGGTACACTGGTTAAAGTGACTACTCAGGAAGAAGTAAACATCCTTGTTTTCTATCACTGCAAAAAATGTATTTAATAGGTAGAGTAAGAGTAAAGGAAGATATTATGTTTCCTGATATTGTAAGAATCATTGATTAAATCCTCAAGGAGTTCTGTTATTATCAGTCATTTTTATATAAAATAAGTGTTCTTCATAAACTTAAGTTTAAAAAATCAAAATGAACTTTACTAACTTGTGATGATCAATTAAATTGTTAAATCAATATAATTCTTCATATGTAAAGTGAAGGTTATTAACAAAGTATCAGAGAGAAAACCAACTTTTTCCTTCTAAAACTCAAAAGCTAAAGTGAAGTTTGTGCTATAGATCTCAAAAATTGTTGGGAATGAAACATATTTTTAAAAATATTTAATATATTTATTTATTTATTTTAGAGAGAGAGAGAGCATGCATGCCTGAGGGAAGAGAGGGCAGAGGGAGAGGGAAAGAGAGAATCTCAATCAGACTCTCACTATGCAGGAGCCTGATGAGGAACTTTATCTCATGACCCTGAGATTTGGACCTGAGCTGAAATCAATAATCTGGCGTTCAACCCACTGAGCCACCCAGGCACCCCAGAAATAAAATATATTTTTAAAGATGCTCAGATATTTGGAAAATGAGGTTCTAGTATAATTATAATTAACATGTATTTTTAATGTTGCTTTCATATTAATTTTTTGTTTAAGGTATGTTACAAAAGGTTTTCTAAGTATTACTGAGATACATAAAAATCATGTATCAACAAATTCTGAGTAGATTTAAAATAAATCATGACTATTGATGATATTGCTACCAGTATTTTGCTCTCTTGTAATGAAAGTGGATATGTGGTTAACTAAATAAGAAAGCCATTTTCCTGCCCAAATTCTGATATTGTATTCAGAAAACAATGCAACTTAACCCAGTCATTGGTTTACCAGAGTCCAGTTCTATTTTTTTCTAAATTATCAGTTACTAATTACTTAAAAAATAAACTATTTCCTTTAAATAACCTGCCAAAATTCATTCAAATGGTAATATAGTAGCTTATTGAAGGTGCAACTCATGTTATATGACATTGTTTTGAATTTCAGGCTGATTTTTGTATAAAACTTCTTTGCTCACAGCCAAGTGATAAAATTAGACTCATTTCTATCAATTTTGTGTATGTATGAGTGTGTGTGTGCGTGTGTGTGTGTGTGTGTGTACTCTCTCCTTCCTTACTTTTCTATTCTTCTTCTCTATAATCATGTACTATTTTGGAGAGCCAAATTTCACCTAGAATCCCCCTGCTCCCCAGATTTAGTAAACTTTGGATCAAGGAGATTTTAAAGCAAAAACAATTATCTATCGTATCTCATGGCATCTATAGACTTTCTGTATTTAAAGCATGTAATTTTAATTGTAGAAGATACACACATGTATTCATGCACATATGCGTTTACACACATACATGCACACACATGCCCACACATATGCATGCATGCACACACACACACACACACACACACACACGAATTCAGTCAGGCCAGAAAGTGAGGGTACATAAAGCTTTTACTATTTAAATGGAAAATTATCTAATTTGTACTTTAACTATATAATTTAAATATGTACATATTGTGTACATTATACATATGTGTATATAAAATGAAATAAATGTAGCTTTTATAAAGCATTTTTTAAATCAAAGTGATCACTCACCTTGAGTTCTCTTTGTAACACCAGGCAGTCACATTTGTCAGAAGTTGGGGTACTTGTTTAATAAAGAAAAGATTCTGCAGAATGTTTCAAAGATTTTTACTTTCATGAGTAAGATACTTTCCTGAGGGGTATTGTATCTAAGTTATATATATTGCCACCTTTATTAGGTTGGTCTTCCCTTAGGTAGGATTAGAGAATCATTTCTGTGCAGATAGCAAGGATTTCCCTCTAGGTGTATGCTTTCATCATTGTATAGGCAGGGTTCATTCCCTAAATTAATATACTGCTAATGTATACCTGAAACCCTAGAGAAGGGAAAGTGTCTATTACAACACAGAAGTGGTATTCAAAACAGAACCTTACTTGACTGATAACAAGCCTCGATTTCTGTCTTGCCCTCCAGAAAGTTCAGAATTCAATTAAATACTGAAATGTAATAAAGAATTCAAGCAGATGTCTTGTACATCTAGTTTTTCTCTTTGTTCATGGATCTCTATATTTTTCTTTTTTTTCAGTTTTCCTATATTAAATAGTTCCTCAAATTGAAAATCAGTGAAATATAAATTATATTTCAATAACCTAGAGCACTAGCTTTTTAATTATAAAAATATTATTTTACTTAAAAATACAAAGGTCTTTCAGATTCTTCTAGTCTTATCTTATTAAATACCAAATGAACAATATATATTTCGGCCTGTTGTTTCCTCTACATCGATTCGATTGGAGGCTAATACTTGTGCCTTGTTTAATAGTAAAGAAAAACATTAGTATTCCAAAAGGCTAATGAACTCTCAGGTTTCCACCTCATGATATACATAACAATAAATAGTAGCATTTCTCCACCATTACAACAGAAAAGAGCTTGACTAATGTCAAATTCATGCATTTTCCCCCCAAATATACTGGAGCACTTTGGTCATAGAACCAGTAATGACCCCAAAATCGAAGGAAAGAAAGTGTTTCCAGGGACAGTGGAATCAAGTCATGTGTTTTTCTAGGAATATGAAACCAGATATTGATAAGAACCATTTGGCTAGAATAGCTCTCAATCTGGTGAAGGCTAAGTGTGGACTAGAGGGAAGTGTGAAAATTGGAGGCGCCTGTACCTCTTGGCAGGTTCTTTCTCCACTGACCACTCACAGAAATGATCTCAAAAGACCCCAAGAAGGGTCACTCATGTATGATACAGACCTGAGGAAGGGAACCGCACCCATGCAGGAGAGTCAAGAAGCACTGCCTAAATACTTCTTTGCTGTTCAACTATGGAATAAAAGCTTGCTTCTATCATGAGACATGCGATAGCACTAGGGACACTAAACATTGGTAAACACCTACTGCAACAAGTGGAAGGAAACAGGAAGGGTCTAAAAATCTCTTCTTGGGGCATCTGGGTGGCTCAATCAGTTAAGGTCTGCCTTTGGCTCAGGTCATGATCTCAGGGAATGGGATCCAACACTGCCCCAGGCTCCCTGCTTAGTGGAAGTCCGTTTCTCTCTCTCCCTCTGCCTCCTCTCTGCACCTTTGTGCTTGAAACTCTGTCTCTGTCTCTCTCTTTTTCAAATAAATAAATAAAAATCTTTAAAAAAAAAGAATCCATTCTTGAGAGAGAAGAAATAGTGAACATTGAGCCCACAACTCTAAGGGAGGGGCTAAAGAACTGAGGAGGCCACACCTTCAAGTCCCAGAGACATGGCACAGATCTGAGACTGAACTGAAATAACAGATTGCACATATTCACCGCCTACTTCTCCACCCTCCACTGCCAAACTAAGTCTGTAATCACAAGTAACAGCAGAATACTAATGAGAGAGGGCTAGGAGAGAACAAGCCTGTATAGAGACTGATTCTGGGGCATAGAATAAAGGAATGACCTAAAACTCAGAATTCAATAGAAGGTGATCTGGTACACCTCACTCCACCTTAGACAAAAAATATCTCTTCAAAACTGTGATGCACTGTGTGTAACCATAGCAACAACAACCCTTAAACTTAGTCCATCTCTTTTCCATATTAACACTAACCCCCACACTGACAATCCAGCCAAATGAAAAGTGGGCTCATTTCCAGGCTTGAAACCTATTTACCTCCATATCTACTGTTTTACACAATATGTCCAGATTTGAAGAAAATATTAAGGGGATCATGAAAAGGAAATAAATATCACCAAATCTTAAGTGAAAAAGCAATCATCAGTACAGATTCAGAAATGCCACAGGAGTTGGAATTACCTGACAGGGAATTTAAAACAAAGAGGTTGAGGTATGATGTCAGCAAGATGGTAGAATAGGAGTCCCCAGCATCCATCTTCTTGCAGAAACAGCAAAGTTAACTAACAACTATCCAATGTGAAAACACCTTCACAAGAGCTAAGGAATCTAGGTGAGAGATTACAGAGCAAAAATAAGATGAATTGAAGAGAGCAGGAAAAAAGAGTTCCATGTTACCAAGACATTCTCCCCCAAGCCTGGGCAGTGTAGCACCAAGAGAGATACACTCTACATGGGGGAAGGAGATTGAAATGAGTACCCAGCCTTGTATGGATTCCAGCACCGGGCCCACTCCAGTGAACTCCAGGGCTAGACTAGACCTTGTGACTCCTGAATCCCAGGCTAGCACTCAGGTACCCAAGCTCCAGGCCCATCCCAGCACCGGATCCATCCCACAGCCCCAGACTTAGGCCCACTCCTGCAGATGCAGGTTACAGACCAGCACTCACAGACCCAGCCTCTAGGCTGGTCCTCCTGGTCCCAGGTTCTGGTCTAGCATCCACTGAGTCAGCCTCTTGGCTGGTCTCTGCAAACACAGGCTTCAGGCCTGCCCCACTGCCAATCCTACCCACAAGGACTCAAATACAAGGCCAGCCTACTGAGGACTCTTGCAAAAATCCACCTGTTGATTTATCACAAATTTCTGGATGGGTTAACTAGCCAAGTACTTTCTCTGCCAAAACCAGTCAGTAGAGACGAGAAGAGGTACCTACTTCTTCAAATCAACACAACCTATGAGGATCACCAATATTACTAGAAATATGGCACCACCAAAAAAACAAAAATACCAAAACTAACCTCCCAAAAGAGGATCTATAAACTGCTTGACAAACAAAAACAATTTCCCAGCAATATCTAAATTCCAGTGCAGGGTGGCTGTGGCATGGGCTTATGATGCTGAAGAGAAAGTACTGGAGTCAGGTACAAGGGATATGTGGTTGGTAAAGAGAAACCCATGGTCTACCTAGAGAAAGCAGGGGATCAGCAGAAGTCATGATTGAGTACTCCTGTGTAAGCACTCAGGAGTGGAAGTTCAGAAGAATAGACAAAGGCAAGCAATCTAAATGGGGCTATTTCTAGGCAGGAGAGCTGTCTGGTTCTATTGCACATATGGACTGCCACAGAGGGGAAATATGATTTAATGCTGCCTTGTAGATGGCAAAGGATATACTCCTAGTTTGAAGGTGTCTTGGTATAGGGTAGGGTCAGCAGAAAAACAAAGGCAAATTCATGAAAATACTATTCCAATAGATTTCTTGAGTTCACCAAGGCAGCACATTTAATCCATTATTCCTGGGAAAATCTCAATCCAAATTGTGATGTCTTGCTGAGTTCTTAGTGAACTGGGAAATGAGGCCACCCTGGTGATCAATGAAGTCTTCTTCTGGTCATATATCCCTGGGGTGTTATCTCTGGTGTAGGAGTAGAGCTATAGCCAATGACAGATTCTTGGACTGGGGCAATGTTGTCTGGGACAATGTCATTTCGAGTGATAAATTCATCTCACTCAGGGGTGAGGTCCTCTGGAGTGTTGGCCACCCACTGGCCACCCAGAAAGCTAGTGACCCTCCCATGTGGCTATCCAGTTGGGGTGTTATCATGAGCTCAGAGTGGGTTAGCCTTATTGCAACTTGAAGGTTTCTCAGAAGGCTGAGCTCCCTATATGCTGTCTGTGGCTAGTGGAACAAATTTTTACAGCTCATTCTGGTGGTGAGGAACACACTGAGCAAAGGAATAGGCAGTTGCCCTTTCACTCTCTAGGGGGCTAAATGTATATTCCAGATTAAGGGAGATCTTTTTAATGCTATTTATGCATTTCTGAGACTGACCGGTGAAGGTGATGAACAAATCATAGAAGCATGGGTATTATATTCGGGCAATCATAGGGCCAGTTACTTTGTAGGATATCTGATGTAAAGAAATTGCCTCCAGATGGTCCATTGCTGTAAAGAAATCCGTGGGGCACCTGGGTGGCTCAGTGGTTTAAAGCCGCTGCCTTCGGCTCGGGTCATGATCCCAGGGTCGTGGAATCGAGCCCCGCATCGGGCTCTCTGCTCTGCGGACAGCCTGCTTCCTCCTCTCTCTCTCTGCCTCTCTGCCTACTTGTGATCTCTGTCTATCAAATAAATAAATAAATAATCTTAGAAAAAAAAAAAAGAAAGAAAGAAATCCGGTTCCTCTGCCTCCCAGACTCAGTGGTAGGCTAGACTCAGCCCTTCCAACAGAGCTCTCCATCATTCCCCACTTTTCTACCCTGTGATACAATTTCACTCTGTGTTAAGTACTAGCCAAATGAGGCTATTGAAAAGAGACATTGTAGGCTTAATGGCTCCTGTCTCAAGCATATGGTTAATGACAAGGTATAGAGAACTTCAGTGTTCTAAGTCAGTATTGGTATTGGGGGATGTCAGAGAGAGAATACTCATTGGTGGCTGGATATCTAGCAGGGAGGCAAGAACTTGGGCTTGTTCTGTGTTGCAAGCATATGCATCCTTGCCTATATAATAGAGGAAGCACCAAGTGGGCCATCACCAGAGGAAGCCATTTGAAGTGAATGGTCCTAATAGTTATATCACAGTGGGTTTGTGCACTTTTTGTTTGTTTGTTTGTTTCACTGGCAACTCCTTATAGGTTGGAGGACTTCTTTGAAAGAATTTAGGGGGGGTTCCTTGAATAGCAGTGACTTGGGTTCTGGCATCTAACAGGATCAAATTTTCAGTTTGAATTAAGCAATCTGGCCTCATCCCAGAAACAGCAAAGTCTTTCACCAGTGGACCCCTATAAAAGCACATGCTCCCAGCCCATTCACTCTAATATTACTTCCCTGGGGTCATGTAATTTTTCTATAATTTATGAATAATAAACCTCTATTTCAATTTCTCCCATGGTCTTCTTTTGAAATTTTGCTCACCATTTGGCATTCCTTGTTTCACTTAACAAATGTTAATTTAGCAAAATCGTAAGAGTGGCATATACCTTGATTAGATCAGCCACATTCTTTATCCTTTGTTCTGTGCTATATACCTGGAAAAGTGCCTTTGTTTTCCTGCTTCAATATTCTGTAAGGCATGTAATAGGAGACCTAGACCAACTTCATTATAAGCCATAGAGGAAAACTTCTAGTTTACTAATACAACAAAAATCATAACAAAAATAGATTTTTTATAAAAAACACCTTACTCTTTTGGGTCTTCTTCAATGTTTTTGTTTTCATTTTGTTTTGTTTATGTTCAATTTCTTCCATCTCTACAACATGGGCAATGTACAAACAAGAATGCTGGAATAACCAGAGAAGTTATGTAACTTACATGAGGAAACACAAATAATATATTAGAGGCTGCTTCCTCCAACTCTACTTATCTCCATCATGTTCCCCCCCACCTTGTGCTCACAGTTCCTAGACAATGTAATAATGATACTTTAAAAAATTATGTTTGAGGGGATGCCTGGGTGGCACAGTTGGTTAAATATCTGCCTTCAGCTTAGGTCATGATCCCAGGACCTGGAATCGAGTCCCACATTGAACTCCATGCTCAACAGGAAGCCTTCATCTCCCTCTGCCTGCTGCTCCCCCTGCTTGTGCTCTTTCTCTCTCTCTGTCAAATAAATCAATACAATCTTTAAAAAAAAATGATGTTTGGGTTGGGACTAGGGAAAAATAAGTCAAGAAGCCTGCTTTTGTTTTAGGCTTTCAACAAATATATTTATTTAGGCAAATTTGTCTTTGGTGATCTACTGGTTCACTCTAAGTGTTCAGTTCTGAGGAAAAACCGTGAAACAGTTAAATGACCTTGCCTGGGTCATCCCTGTGCTTAGTTTTTTGTTATTTTTAATTTATTTTATTTTATTTTACTTTATTGTATTTTTGGGGGGATGTGGCATGGTTTTGGGGAATCTGAAGTTATCACATTATTTAATGATTTTCCATGAAGGACAAGAATACTATGGCACAAAGATGATATTTTCTTAAAAATTATTATCTTTATTATTATTGCTATAATTTTCTGGGAAAACACAATTTTAGAAAGCTAAATTAAACTCTAGCCAGAGTCTTTGTAGTGGAGGGAAAAAAAAAAAAAAACAAGAAATTTGCATTCAGACAGAACTTTGAATTTCAGCTCTGCCACTTACTACTTTTTTGACCTTAGGATAATTAAATATCTTCTATTGAAGAATGGTATCTGTGGTACAATTTTAATAATTTATAACCTATTTCAATTATTCTTACCCCTCCAAAGTAGTTTAACAAAGTAAGAAGTTTTAAACAGCAGGCACTTAAAAAAGAAAAGATGACTATTAATCAGGGTAATAGACTCAAAAGAAAAAAAAATAAAATTATCAAATTCTCTAGAGCTTTTTCATTCTGCCATTACTGTAGTCCTGGGTTTGATGTGTCTTATAGAGTAGAAGTATAGACATAATCTTTTTGGGATGAGTAGCTCTTAAACCAGGTGTTTGCTAATGATTCCTCCTAGATTGAATTTATCTGCTTAGATTTGCACCATTTGATTCATGACAAATATTACTATCAAAAATCACATAAAATTATGTACAAAATTACTCACATGCAACTGAAAATTTATTTCACCATTTCCTAAATGCCTTTCTTAAAATCTAAGGTAGGTACTCACAAACATAACTTTAAGAAATGCTCTACCTCAACTTTCATGAGTCTCGGTTTCCTCATATGTAAGAAAGGAGACCCTTATATCTTCTTTCCAGAGATTGTTGTAAGAAGAAATATTATGGAAGAAGTAAGGTTTTTATAGTCTTCTGGGTTCTGCATATTTTGAATCATTATCTCTAGTGTGGTCTGGGGAATCCCACATCTAACTTCTAGGGTTTTGCTAATAGATATCCACATTTGGAAAGTGTTACTATACAGCAAACACATGTGCTTCTATACATGAAGCTTCATTTTCCTAGATGATTTTATAATGATAAATAAATGTGTGTGTAACTCCTCTTTGGCTCTTCTTTAAATTCACTTCTAAATTATTTTGTTTCTTTTTGTGAACCTATCATATACAAGATGAAGGAATACTACAATTCATGGATATATGCTGTCTTCTATTTCAAACCACAAGTTGCATAAGAAAAATAATGTTATTTTTAACATTTTGTAGCAACTTTTATATTGTGTGCATGGCATGTTTAGTTAATGGTACACTAATAATGCATTGGATTTGCTAAAGATATTGCTAGAAACCTTAAATAAGTGTCTCGTGCTTACTTAAATTTTCTTTTAGTATATCAGTGCATCCCTTAGGGCAAGTTGAGAAATTAGTGTCATTCAGTTTATAATTGTTGGTAACCTGGGATATAAAAATACATCGCAACTTCTATTACAGTAAACACAGTATGACATAAGACACTGAAAATCTGATTTCAATGGATTTTTGCATCGTGTTTCATATGTAACCATAAACACTTTGTATTTACTAATATCAGTGTGGAGTCATCACAAGTTCAGTTATATTTTAATGCATTTACATGATTTTTGGTGGCCATGGAATGTATAACTAAAATAATGTACCATTAAAAAAACGCACTATTCTCTGTATGTATGTTTGTGTATGTTTGTATTCACACAGATCCTTTTGTAACTGCACAGAAATTGTCTGATATATTTTTGATAAATGCCCATATATACATGGGATAATTGACTGTAATCTATGTTAAAAGTTGAGTATGAATTACAACTTTTTAACTAAAGGGGAATATAATGACTTATAAAAGCAACCCAGAGAGAACTGTTCAGATGGGAGGTTACTATTTGGGAAATGATCCCGGAAAGCATGGTAAGGAAATTGAGGATTAAGAAAAGAACAGAAAACTCTCCAGTAAATCTATGTTAAGAAAGTGATTATTGCTGTAGGCAACCAGGGCCCCGCCTCGCTGGAGACTGTGTTTAATGCTGTGTAGAATGTACTCAAAATCCTTCCACTGAGTGTTAAAGAGGATGGGACACTGATCCACCCACTCTAGAACCTAACTGGTTGAATGTTGCTTCTGGAGTATTAAATCCCTGCACTTTGACTGACTGCATCTCCACTGGGTGAACTGGGAATGCTCCTGCAGCTCAGGAATATTCCCAGGCTGATAGAGCATGAAGGGGGCTAAGGGAATATGTGAGACATTGATGGTACCTGCTCAAGAAATCACCTCTTGCACCACTTATATCCAGTTGCACCCCATATTAAATGAACAATATACTTTCACTGATACTATAAGTTGGTGCCTAATCAGTATTTCCAATTAAAATAATTATCACAAAATTAGTGGGGAAAATGACATTCTTTGCTCAGAATTAGTGTCCAGTAGATATTTGGCAATTGTCATTTCTCTTTGATACTACTCATTCCAGATCGTCATTACCATGTCTGCTTATTTGAGTTACCTTATTGCTGGGATTAACAATACCTTTTAGCTATAGAGTGTCTGAGACTTCTGGAAACCATGACCCTGTCATGCTGTGGCTGTTGCACCAGGTATGTAAGCACCAAGAAGTGTTCTAGTGAAACCTTTGAGTCACAGACATACTTTTTATTGCCTCCATTCTATAACAGTGGTACTGACTCTTAGTGATAACCGGGATTGACTACTCCTACCAGGGGCATAATTCCTTTATTTTCCTACTGACTTCAGTATGAGGAGCCAAAATATTCAATTATCAGTCCTAGACCTAGATCCAGGTCCTTTGGAAACCTCCCCCTGTCCCCTGGAGGAAGCATTGCATTATTAGTTACCTAGACTCCCAAAACTATGGAAACTAATTTTCAAAAGAAGCATAAATTTCCAAATAAGTCAGTAGGGTTTTGGTGAGTATAGCCAATTTTATTCTCACTGTCTAGTTCCTGAACCCAGACAGGAAACCAATTAAGCACCAGATAAGACTATTAGTTTAATATAGACATTGCATTTTAGGCAACATTACTTTAATATTTCTAGATTCATCCTCAAATTGGAATTTTAACAGAGTCTTTAAAAGGCCATTCCAATGATTTATCATGAATGTAACTTCTGAATGATATAAAATAGGAAAAATGAATTCTATGTTCCAGTGTGCATTTTTCTATGCCCTTCATGACAGTGTCAACTGCTTGATCTGAGGTGTTATTCTACAGGAACCCATTTTAGTTAATAAGACACCCTTTAATCTTTCTAAAAGAGGTGCTAGTAGAGAAAATGTCAAAGGAAAAGAAATCCATAACTAAATATACACTAATTCCAGTCGAGACAAATCATTAACATTTCAAGCTGGAAGTGGTCTTATAGAATCACTTTTCATCATGTGCCTGTTTGATCTCTTCAAGGGATGCTATGATAGTGGGGGTTCAGCATTGGTCTGTGCTGCAGGAGAGTCAGACTCTGAGCACCAATAGTAAGTAGCTAGATCATCTCTGATAAGAGAGAGATAAAGTTGGGAAGGCTATGCATGGTCTCCATCTCTGCCATTATGACTGCTTCATTCATGGGCCCATCATGCAAACACTGAAGTGACTAAAGACTGACGTACTGGAAAAGTAATTTTGTGCATCTGATGCTTATGGGCCTCCCATGTGATGGTTGCTAGGGGGTATTCAGAGGAGTCTCAAAACTCTTCATACTTTTCCCCCTGCCCCCTTGGTCTATCTA
>ML105840.1:0-13736 GCA_003697995.1 Taxidea taxus jeffersonii
TATTCTCTGCCATTTGAAACTCATTATCTTAATACTTTAAGTTCACAAGTAATTATCAAGTGCTTCTAGTCAAGGCATTGATTTAGGTATGATATCAGGAGGGAGGGCTTAAAATTCAGCTTCAATGGATATTGCTAGTTTTATTAGTCATGTTAGTAGCGTTGTGGTTATGTTAGGGAAGCACATGTCAAGTAGTTATTGAGTGAGATGATGCCTGAGATTTGTTTTAAAATATATTCCAGCCAAAAATAGGATCAGGAGTAAAAACATTAAACAACTGGCAGAGCATTAACAGTCATTAAAGTTAGGCGATAGATTCATGGTAATTTAATATACCGTTCTTTATATTTTTGTCTTTTTCTTTTTTCTTTTAAAGATTTTGTTTATTTATTTGACAGACAGAGATCACAAGTAGGCAGAGAGGCAGGCAGAGAGAGAGGGGGAAGCAGGCTCCCCGCTGAGCAGAGAGCCCAATGCCGGGCTCGATCCCAGGACCCTGGGATTATGACCCAAGCCGAAGGCAGAGGCCTTAACCCACTGAGCCACCCAGGTGTCCCCCCCTTTTTTTTTAAGATTTTGTTTATTTATTTGACAGAGATCACAAGTAGGCAGAGAGGTAGGCAGAGAGAGTATATTTTTGTCTTTTTCTTGAATTTTTTCGTAATAAAAGGTTTTCAAAATTACCTTCCTTTTTTCTTTTTTGCTTTTTAATAGTTTTTAAAATTACCTTTTTTTTTTGTTTTTTAAAGATTTATTTATTTATTTTAGAGAGCATGCACATGTGCTCAAGAGCGGTGGCAGGGAGAGAGTCCTCAAGCAGATTCCCTGATGAGTACAGAGCCCAAGCAGGGCTTAGTCCCGTGACCCATGAGATCATGACCCAAGCTGAAACCAAGAGCTGGATGCTCAACCAACTGAGTCACTGAGTCACCCAGGCACACACACCCCCACTTTCTGTTTTTTTTTTTTTTAAGATTTTTTAAGATTTTTTTAAGATTTTTATCTGTTTATTCGACAAAGATCACAAGTAGGCAGAGAGGCAGGCAGAGAGAGGGAGGCAGGCTCCCTGCTGAGCAGAGAGCCCGATGTGGGGCTCAATCGCAGGACCCTGGAACCATGACTGGAGCCGAAGGCAGAGGCTTTAACCCACTGAGCCACCCAGGTTTCCCCGCTTTCTGTTTTTTAATAGAGTTGATCTCTCTAGTCAGAGGCTGGATATGGGTATGTCTGTCCTGCAGGAGGGTGGAGTCACTAGCAGTCATAAGAACGTAGTTACTTACATGATTTTCCGAAAATAGGGTACTTATTTTGATTCACAGCAGAATGAAAAGTTTAGTATTTGAATGTCTCAATGCTTTTTTGTTTGTTTGTCCTTTGTAGTTGAAGCGGCTGGTGGAAAGGCCTTGCCATGTGCTGTTGATGTGAGAGATGAACAGCAAATCAGTGATGCAGTGGAGAAAGCAGTGGAGCGATTTGGAGGTAGTACCTTAATTCTGAAATAATTATTGACTGTTATAACTATAATTTAAATTAAAAAAAATTTTTTAACTTTCCTCAGTCTTTGGAGTATAACCAGATAGGAGTATTTACTTATGTAGAAATGCCACTTTAAACCATTGTTTTGTTGTATCGTAACCATTGTATTGTTAAAAGTTAGAGGCACCTGGGTGGCTCAGTGGGTTAAAGCCTCTGCCTTCTGCTCAGGTCATGATCTCAGGATCCTGGAATCAAGCCCCACATTAGGCTCTCTGCGCTGTGGGGAGCATGCTTCTTCCTCTCTCTCTGCTTGCCTCTCTGCCTACTTGCGATCTCTGTCTGTCAAATAAATAAATACAATTTAAAAAAAGTTATTTTGAATAATACAGCACATCCACCATTCATTCTCAGATTAGGCCCTTGACATAACATACATCTAACCAACTAGTTTCCCAGATCTCATCCTCTTGCCTCTCCTCAGTTAATGTAGCCATCATTTGATGACTTTTGATATTTATTGGATTAAGCATAGATAATTTACTGCCATTCAAGATATTTCACATTCTGATCTCAACAGAGACATTTTTTGGTTCCATCTTTTTTCTATGCCCCTATGTAAATACTTTATTCTTCTTCAAATAGTTTACTTCCATATCCTTGCCTTGAGGTTTTTGCCTCTTAACTTTTTCTCTTCCTCATCCTGAGGCTTCTCCAGTGCCTACCTGTCCATCTTCATTCCTACCTGAAATGTTCCCTTCTCTTGTCTTTTAAAATCCCACCTTTTTGTGGTTAACTCTTATCTTCTTCATGAAGCCAATTTTCTCACCATGCCAACTAGTCAGAGGTGTATTTTTCTTTTTCTGAATTCCTAAAATATTCCTTTGATCCTTATCTTGTACTACTTTATTTTTTTAAAGATTTTTTTTTTTTAACTTGACACAGGGAGAGGGAACACAAGCAGGGGGAGTGGGAGAGGGAGAAGCAGGCTTCCCACCTAGCAGGGAGCCTGATATGGGCCTCGATCCAAGGACTCTGGGATCATAACCTGAGCCGAAGGCAGATGCTTAATGACCGAGCCACCCAGGTCCCCCTCCTTTATTTTTTAAAAAGATTTATTTTATTTTAGAAAGAGAGAGAAAGTTGGGGTGGGGAGAGCAGAGGGAGAGGATATCAAGCAGACTCCCCACCAAGCATGGAGACTGACACTCTCACAACCCCGAGATCATTCATTACTTGAGCCTAAATCAAGAGTGGGACACTTAGGTGCACCTGGGTGGCTCAGTGGGTTAAGGCCTCTGCCTTCAGCTCAGGTCATGATCCCAGGGTGTTGGGATCGAGCCCCACATCGGGCTCTCTGCTCCGAGGGGAGCCTGCTTCCTCCTCTCTCTCTCTCTGCCTGCCTCTCTGCCTACTTGTGATCTCTCTCTGTCAAATAAATAAATAAAATCTTAAAAAAAAAAAAAAAGAGTGGGACACTTAACCAACTGAGCCCCTCAGGTGCCTCTGTTATACTGCTTTAGATCTTAGTATTTTTTTCCTCAATTAGTTCATAAACTCCTAGAAGGCAGGTGTTGGGGGTGAGCTAAAGCTTTGATGGTATTATAGCAAGGTACCTGGCCAAGTCCAAATCCTGCCCAAACCATTACCACTCTTCCCTGCTCCCCCTATAGTATTCCAGAGACTGTATGTATGTACGTGTGAAAGATACTGACCAGTGGGAAGAAATATTTTTTTAGCATGGCTTGTGCTTATAACCTTCAATGCAGAGTACTATGTTACAGAGGGCCAGAGCACAGAGTTTAGTTTTTCAATTAAGAGGATGTGTTTTGGGGCGCCTGGGTGGCTCAGTGGGTTAAAGCCTCTGCCTTCCTCTCAGGTCATGATTCCAGGGTCCTGGGATCGAGCCCCATATCAGGCTCTCTGCTTAGCGGGGAGCCTGCTTCCTGCTCTCTCTCTGCCTGCCTCTGCCTACTTGTGACCTCTGTCTGTAAAATCAATAAATAAAATCTTTAAAAAAAAAAAAAAAGAGGATGTGTTTTCCATACCTTTGAGGGGAAACAAAAAAATCTCCCAGTGTATTTTACTAATTTGTTTTAAGATTTTTATTTACTAGAGAGAGAGAGAAAGTGTGTGCTTGCTTGGGCACACAGAGGAGGGGCAGAGGAAGGGAGAGAAACTGAAGCGGACTCTGCACTGAGCGCACAGCCCAACCCACTCTCGATCTCACAACCCTGAGATCAAACTGAGCTAAAACGGAGAGTCGGATACTCAGAGGACATCACCACCCAGGCCCTGCCCCTATTTTGCTACTTACTATTGAGAAAGTCATCTGAAACACACTTGTCTTCTTGATAAATTTACAAATTTGCAGTGGAGTTACGTCTGCCTTGAAGTCTTGCCTAAGATTTCCTTTCCTCCTCCTTAGTATCCACTTTGATGTATTTACAATTTTTTGCATTCCTTTTACCCATCAATTTCTGCTTTCCTGGCATAACAATGCACAGAGAACTCTGTTCAACCACTCAGCTGCCACTCTCTCCTAACTATTAAGGATGCCACATTTATGAGAGATGATTCATAAGCTGTTCTTTTTTTTTTTCTTTCCCTCTGTACTCTTTTTCCATGAAGATGCCAAGCCTTTATTTTTTGTTTGTTTGGTTTTAGTTCCATACTGTGGTGCTACCGTTGTGGCCTTCCGTTTTGGGATTCTCTGGGGCTTTGAATTCTGCCTTTTGGGAAGACTACTTTTTCTTTATTTCTCTCTGCTGGAGAACTGTCTTTAGCAAAGTCCTGAGCAGTTGATAATGCTTTCAAACCTGTGCCCTGAGGGTTCTCTGCCACAGGGTGCTCCCTCTCACCCTGCCTTCCCTCACCTTCAAAGTTTTCCAGGCCTTAAGTAAATTATGCTAGTTCATAAACCACAGAATCATTCTTTGCTGCAACTTTTTTTTTTATCCTACAGCATGCAGCATGCATATATATATATATATATATATATATAATTATTTTTGCTTATGCATTATTTTTCACTATTGTTCCCTGATCCATTTTAATGTGGGCCATTAGAAATTTTGACCTACCTCTTAATTAGAACTATTTTTTTCTTTATCACTGGCGAGTCAAACATAGTTTACCATGTCAGTATATCACCATTTCTCATCTACTTTCTTTGCTTTTGGAACCAGATGTTTGCTCTGCTAACATCCTTGTCACTTGTTACCACATAGAGAGAGATGAAGTCAATAAAGTCTGAATTTGCTTAAGGAATCTATTGATTGGATCAACCCTTACTAGCTTCATCTCTCTGAAGAGGGTAATTCTACACAGGGTGGTGTATATACCCATCAGGCCAGCCTCTAACTCAGACCTCTCCTCAATTCGCTTTGCTCCCACCTGGCTTCCTTAGTGAAGTCTTTCTTGCTTCCCAGTTCCTAGCAGAGTGCCTATGTAGTTGTAGCTACTTGCCGATTACCTTTCAGTGGTGTGGCTGAGCAGCTCATAGCTTTGTGGATTGACAGGTGTGTCCTAGATTTAAATATGCTTTTCATATGGGGCACCTGGGTAGCTCAGTGGGTTAAGCCTCTATCTTCGGCTCAGGTCATGATCCTGGGGTCCTGGGATCGAGCCCCACATTGGGCTCTCTGCTCAGGAGGGAGCCTGCCTCCCCCCTCTCTCTGCCTGCCTCTCTCCCTACTTGTGCTCTTTGTCTGTCAAGTAAATAAATAAAATCTGTAAAAATATATGCTTTTTGTGAAAACAGCCATCATTATGTTCAACCTAAAAGGTTGGTAGTCACAGAATCTAGAACTTGTCCCAGATATATGGATGACTTGCTTGAATTGATATTTATTATAATAAAGTTATAAAATGTAATGTTGTTGAATTCAAAGTTAGTCTAAGGACACATTTTAAGAAAAAATTAGCAGGCCACCTGGGTGGCTCGGTTGTTAAGTGTCTGCCTTCAGCTCAGGTCATGGTCCCAAGGTCCAGGGATCGAGCCCTCCATAGGGCTACCTGCTTGGCAGGAGACCTGCTTCTCCCTCTATCACCCCCCCTTGCTTGTGTTCCCTCTTTCGCTGTGTCTCTCTCTGTCAAATAAATAAATAAAGTCTTTAAAAAAAAACATTAGCAACACAGTTTATACAGAAGCATATGGGAATTGAGGAATGAGTATGTGATCAAGATTTTGTAATACTATATATGAAGAAAGGGTGCTTAGGACTAAAATGTTTTAGTGAGTATGATAGCCTTATGTAAACCATTATCCACATATTGTGAGAGAGGGGCTTAGTAAAGAGGACAACAGAAAATGTTTATTGCAACAGTCTAAGCCCATAGTAGAAGTTGTGATATTTCTATTTAACTGAATATTGAGTGCCCTTTAAAAAGAAGTATGAATCATGGAGAAACAGAGAAGTGTTTTCAGATACTTTCGTATTTTACTATTTTCATTTAACATTATTTAACTAAACTTGTAACTGAAACTTGTAATTAAGCTTCTAAACAAGATTATGTTACATAATGAGGGACCGGACAGAATATGCATAAATAATCATTATTCTAGATTAATTTTGTGTATGAATTACTAAAACAAACTTGATATACGTTGATGATTTGCCTAGAATTGAAAATTCACTCTAGATCTTTTCTCTTTTCCTAGTTCCCAAGACCAGGAAGGACCTCTTTTATTAAAGTAAGGGTCTTAGAAAAGAGGGAGACTAGTGAGCTTGGAAGGGGGGAGGGCCTTGGAAAGATGCTAAAGAGGAGGCAAAACTTTCAGGAAGTTAACCTAAGGTTCTTGGAGATAAGGAGGGAAGACCAGGAGGTAAGAGAACAAATAGGAATAGAAGCTACAAACCACTGAGGACTAAGCCTCCTTATGGTTTCAGGTGGAGCTCTGGCGATTGGCTTTCTCCACTGTGCCAGTGAAAATCATTTGGGTGTTTCACCACAGCTATGGAATCTTGCTTGCATTGGTATATTGTCAGTCATATTATCTAAAAGAAGTATTTGTGAACCAACTTAGGGTTCAAGTATATAGAATGAATGTTTTTATTTCTTTTTGTTATAAAGTTAAAATTCCATTAATGGGAAGTTGATTATTTGAAAACAGGAATTGATGTTTTGGTGAATAATGCCAGTGCTATTAGTTTGACCAGCACATTGGAAACACCTACAAAGAGAGTGGATTTGATGATGAATGTCAACACCAGAGGCACCTTTCTGACGTAAGTTACAGTGGTCGGGGACAATCTTGCAATGTGTTCTCAGAGAACTTGTTGTAAACAGACTTGAACCAGATTAGCAATACAGTTTAAAACCTATTCAGTTGTTATAAAGGCTTTAAAGTGTTCCAAGTCAGTAAATTTATTCAGAGTTCCTTTCTCTGTGAATCTAATAGTCTGAAGTTTAGCTCAAATGTTTTCAAACATTTGCATGAATAAATATATACAAGCATGCCAACTCTTCTGATTATTCAGATCAGCAATAGACTTTGCTCTCTCTGAAAAACACTGGTTATAGTTATGCAAATCATAGGAAGCTCATTATGAACCATATTTTTTCTATTTTTATTAAGTTTTTTATTTTAATTCCAGTATAGTTAACATAATTGTTATATTAGTTTAATTGTCTATGAATCACATTTTTTAAAAGATTTTATTTATTTATTTGATAGAGAGAGATCACAAGTAGGCAGAGAGAGGGGGAAGCAGGCTCCCCGCCGAGCAGAGAGCCCGATGCAGGACTCGATCCCAGGACCCTGAGATCATGACCGGAGCTGAAGGCAGAGGCTTAACCCACTGAGCCACACAGGTGCCCCTGTGAATCACATTTTAATGTAACAGAAGGTTAAGGCTATCTTGGGGAATATCAGGGTGAATACAGGATACAGAATGAAACCAAATGTAGTTGTGATCTGTTCTGGATCAGTCAGACAGTCCACTCTTGTTTGTCCATTTTTTATCTGTTTACCCTCAGGTTCTATCATTTTTTCATGTGGAGGTAAGGAAAGATCAGCATAGAACTTCTTTGTCCCATGTGTATCTTACATGTACCTGCCTTACAGTTATACATAAAATGGGTTTGGACTGATTAAGACCTTGGGCTTTGGAGTTAGACTCCTTTAAGTATGTGCTATCTCATGACTTTTTTCAAGTAACTTAACTTCTTGCAGATTCTTCTTCCTCATTTGTGAAATGGGGGCAATGAAGTATGTCACAGGATTGGTTGTGAGGGTTAAATGTAAAATTTGTTGTTAATCTGAGACTTTCCTCTTAGAGGTATATTTTGTTGGGTCTGCAAAACTGGGCCCTGACAGAGTAAAACAATTTGTCTTTATTAGCACCTTTATTAGCTCAGAATTTTATTAGTTGTGCATATAAAAAAGATCAGATTTACACAAAAATCCAGATTTCTAGCTTTTCTTGGAGCATTGGAAAATCTGGCCAGAGCATACCCACATGGCATCAGTTAGGCACTATAGCAAAGTGGCTGAGTGTGGACTGGCTCATTAGAGACATTAGCTTTAGCCTTTTGTTACATTGCAGTGTGATTCATAGATACCTGAAACTGAGGACAGGCTAAAAAGTTGCCATTTTTATCTTGTGCGCTTGCCTTGCTGTTTTTCTTAAAGAGGGAAGTAAAATATTTCTCATACCCATGTGTCTATCTGAAGTGGGAAAATGAGACATATGCCAAGAGCGCCATATGTTTAAGTAAAATGAGTGAGAGCTTACTTCTTTGTAGCCGTGGGACATATTTCTATAAATTCAGTATGTAAAGTCTATCTCTATTGAATGGAAGCCACAAAATCAAACCATAGTAAGAACTATGGCAAACATACAGAAAAGATTGTGGTGAAAAACTTATATAGAAAAAGAACTAACACTTCAATAGGATTTGTGTTTATTTTCAAATAAAACCAGCAGCACTGCTCTGTGATGCAGTCATGTGTTACATGAAGAAATTATCTGGGCCTCAAAACCTTTTACAGATGGTAACTTCGTGAAAGAATTTTGATTAAGTACAAACATTCATTTAAACAAGCATTTAAAAATATAAACCTAAGCAAGAATACTGTTGCTCAGCATGTTGAATTAATGCTTAAAAGGACATGATTTGTGAAAAATTAAATCATTTGTGACAGTTTTGATTGTAGATGATGAAGCCACGGATATAAACATTCAACTCACCAAGTTTTATTTACTTAAGGTGTTAGGAGAATTTTGACGTGATTAAAAAAAACTTTTAGACTGGTACCCATGACACGAGCATGGAAATTACTTGTTAAGCGTTGAGAGACATCTTAGGAAGTTTAATATAGATTTGTCAGAATCGTAGTAACCGTAACTATAGATAGTGCTGTTGCGATGGTCTGTGTTAACTTTAAGCTGTCATGAATGGTCAGTGTTAGCTTTAAACTTATTAAACTAATGTAGAAATGTTTCACAGAGATGAAGAAAATAATTTTGGTCATCGTAGGAATTACTCTTGCTTTAAAAAGTTAAAAATGGACTGTGTTACAAATTTTAAGAACTAAACACACTTCCACGGTTTGAACCACAGTTAACTGCTTTACTAATGTGGACTAGAAACGAGATCGCTATGTAACAAGATTATGTGGCTGTGTTGTATTGTTGAAGAGATTTTGTTTGTTTGTTTGTTTTTAAGATTTAATTTACTTGAGAGAGTGAGTGAGTGTGTGTGTGTATGAGAGAGGGAGAGAGAGAGAGTATGAGCAGGGAGAGAGGGAGAAGCAGACTCCCCACTGATCAGGGAGCCTGAAGTGGGGCCTGAGCTGAAGGCAGACACTTAATCGAGTAACCCACCCAGGTGCCCCAAGATTTCGGTTTTAATTTAAAAGAAATACAGCTGGTTTTTGCCACCCATGAGAGAATTCTCAGCTCAATTTCCATACAAAGATTGGATCAAAGACTTAGCTTTATCAGTCGGCATTATGACTAACTAAACACAAATGTCTGATTCTCATTGCTCATTCCTTGTGAAATTACATCTTTGGAAAACCCATTTGGCAAGAACAACCTGGCCCCTTTCAAACTGTACCAGGATCATTTTCCAAAAATGAAACTGATGGCTTAAACTACATTCCTGCAGTTATAGATTTGAAGGTTCAGTTCAAAACAAAGCAAAAAAACCCTGATTTTCAAACTGTGAGAAAATGAACTAACTTTGTTCAGGTACATTTCTCAATGAACACTGCGTGCATAGTTGGAGAACTACTGATGGAACATATGAGCCATAGGGCACTAACGTACTAAAAACTAAATATGAGTACATTGGAATAGCAGATCTAAAAATGTTTCAGGAAGAGATACTCTAAAATAAAAAGCCCTTTTTAAAGCAAAGATTCTATTCATTGTTAAAAGTTCCTACATTCAGGGACAGCTGTTACTTTATCTTGTTTTGTTTATTTATTTATTTTTAAAAGTAAGTTCTATGCTGAATGTGGGACTTCAACTCAGGACCCTGAGATCAAGAGTCGCATGCTCTACTGACTGAGCCAGCTAGGTGCCCCTGGAACAGCTATTTTTTAAATAATACCAAATATTTTTCCCAGTTAAAGGCATATTGCAATGCCAAATGAAAAGACCTGATGTTGCCCTTTCGATCAAGGACAAGGTGTCAGGTTTTTGGCCCTCTGTGAAAGTTATAAGTTATAAAAGCGAAAATTGATAGTGAAACATTTCCATTTTAATTTTTATTTTGTTTTTTATTTAGTGACACTCATTTATTCATGGAAGGAAAGCATAGATTATTTTCTCAGGCAAGCCTGAGAAGCATAGACAGGGAGAGAGTGGGGGCAAGGTCCAAAGAACTAACCTGTTTGGAGGTTTCAGCAAGGATCTAGAGCTGTTTGCTGATCCCTGGCACCCAGGGCCCTGTGGCAGAGATGAGATAGAAGGCATACCCTTAATTTGCATTTTTTAAAGATTTTATTTATTTATTTGATAGAGATCACAAGTGGGCAGAGAGGCAGGCAGAGACAGAGAAGCGGGGGAAGCAGGCTCTCCGCTGAGCAGAGAGCCCGATGTGGGGTTTGATACCAGGACCCTGGGATCATGACCTGAGCTGAAGGCAGAGGCTTTAACCTACTGAGCCACCCAGGTGCCCCTTAATTTGCATTTTTAAGTTTTAAATATATAATCTCCAGTGTTATAGGTGTTTGTATCATGTTAAATGCTTATAGAAATTGAATAATAAAGTTCAGTTGCATTTCTGAACAGTTAATTTTTTTCCCCTACACCCAGCTCACTTTATTCATTTACTTAAATACCTATTGAGCTTGTAAGCCTAATTAAGTAAAATAATTCATGGAAGAGTAATAAGTGCAGTGCCTAGCACGCAGTAAGTTTTCAGTAAGCTTAACTATTTTATTAAGCTGAAGGTATTAGTATCTAAGTGTGGGGCTAATAGTTTTTAATATATAAGATTGAGCATGTTGCTCTTAAAAATGCAGCTGATCGGGGCACCTGGGTGGCTCAGTGGGTTGGAGCCTCTGCCTTCAGCTCAGGTCATGATCTCAGGATCCTGGGATGGAGCCCCGCATCAGGCTCTCTGCTCAGTAGGAAGCCTGCTTCCCTCTCTCTCTCTGCCTGCCTCTCTGCCTACCTGTGGTCTCTCTCTCTGTCAAATAAATAAATAAAATCTTTTAAAAAAATGCAGCTGATTTAGGATTAGTAATGCTGAGAGCCAGTCAGGCAAAGTGCAGATGGAAAGGTTTTGTCTAATAGATCAAAGGAGAAGCTCATGTTTATAATGTAATTGAAATGAGCTCTTTCCTTGGATGTAAAATGTAGTCATGGTCTTATTGCCTGGAATAGATTTGGTTTTTCCTGTAGAGATTTTGAGCTTCATTGGTTTAATGACTATCAGTTGTAATAGTGTTTTCCCCTCCCCAGCTCATTCCCATGAAAGTGAAGCACTTTTGGAAAGGAAAAACAGTATGTATAAAACCTTTTAGTGATACTGATTGTATTTGGTTTCTAGACCTGAAAAAATGTTGCAAATGGTAATAAGAATGTTGTACATTAGTTTAAAAAAAAACAAGAATCAACTACTTCAAAGTCCTAGAAATTACTGAATGTGAAATAAAACTAAAAGCTATATAATTTTAAGCTAATTACAGCTTAATAACACAGCGTAGCTTAATCGTTAATAAATTAAAAATGTTGAACCTAAGTTTAAAAAAATAAATTACCTACCATTTTGAATAGTTTTTTAAAAATATAAAAACTAAATATTCATCGCAAAGGTATACTGCATTGCATATTGGTGCAAACTAAATTTGGGAATGTATTGGGAGTTGTGTTATTAACACACAGGTATTACCTGTGTGTTAATACCTGTAGCAGGTATTACCAACACTTACACAAATGAGAAAACTGAGAATTAGAATATATTTTGCCTGAGATCACTTGATGAAGGGGAGGAAGAAGGATTTGAATCCTACTCTGTCTGACCCGAGCACCCTGTGCTGGCTGGCAAGGAAAAACTGCTGAAAACTGTGCACACGCGTGTGTGTGTGTGTTGGTGGAAGGAGAAGTGAAAGGATGTAGTTGAGGATAGCTTCAGTTGAAGTTAAGGCTAATGTGCCAAGGATATGATTATTTTCATCAAGCAGATCATTTTTTCAGGCTATTAAGTAAAGTTTCAAAAAATGAAAGTTAATTGCTTTTCCTACCTTCATTTTAGGAAAGTAAACACAAACAAACAAAAGTAGCCTACAGATTCCTGACCAGGTTTAGTTGTTTGTAGAAGTACTTTATTTTTTTTTTAAAGATTTTATTTATTTATTTGACAGAGAGAAAGAGATCACAAGCAGGCAGAGAGAGGGGGTAAAGCAGGCTCTCCACTGAGCAGAGAGCCTGATGCGGGGCTCGATCCCAGGACCCTGAGATCATGACCTGAGCTGAAGGCAGAGGCTTAACCCACTGAGCCACCCAGGCGCCCCTGTAGAAGTACTTAAAAATATAATCTTAGGGATGCCTGGGTGGCTCAGTTGGTTAAGCATCCAACTCTTGCTTTTGGCTCAGGTCATGATCTCAGGCTTGGGAGACTGAGCCCCAGCATCAGGCTCTGTGCTCAGCAGGGAGTCTGCTTGAGATTCTTTCTCTCCCTCTCCCTCTGCCCCTCTGCTCTTGTGCATGTTCTCTCAAATAAATGAAATCTTTAAAAATAAATGTAAAATAATAATTTTGAGAAGTGGGGAAGTTGTTAGAAATCTATTAACTTGATGTGTTTTCTTTTGCTTTCAGATCTAAAGCATGTATTCCTTACTTGAAAAAGAGTAAAATTGCTCATATCCTCAATCTCAGCCCACCGCTGAACCTAAATCCAGTGTGGTTCAAACAGCACTGTGGTAGGTGGTAGGTTGAGGGGCTGGTTTGTTTGGTTAATTTGTTTTGCATTAAATCAGTGTTTCTATAATGTAATCAATTTTTACATTAGCATTAGCAATTTTTACATATAGCATTGAACATTAAATTTACATTAACATCAAATTTACATTAGCAATTTTTACATATAGCATTGAACATTAAATTTTCTATGCAGAATCAGTAGTACTTTTGAAACTAGATTCTTAAACTTTTATCTGTAATTAAAACCACTGAAGTATAATTTACATTCAATAAAATGCACAGATCTTAATGGTTCAGTTTGAAGAGTTTTGACAAATGTATGTACCTATATAACCAATACCCAAATCCAGATATGGTTTTCCATCGTTCCAGAAAGCTCCCTCACATCTCAGTGGGTGTGTTTTATTGTATATAACTTATTCTTCAGTAAAGTTGGTTTGAAACTATGAAGTACTTTTCCTTTCACAGCAAACAAATAATTTGAGGTGAATACGCATTAAATTATAAGACTTATGTAGAGGTGCCTCCTTTGAAATAGTTACATCAGATTCTTCTTCTTTGTACATAATTCACTAAAATTTAGACAGGTAATTAGAAAGCCACAGGGCAAAGCTGAAAGAAGTCCTGTTTTAATTGACTAGGTTAAACAAATATGCAATTTTTGTTCTTATTTTACTAGCAATGTAGCCATAGAAAGTGGTTATTTATACTCACAGAGTTGTTTCTTAATTAAGCACTTTTCTTTGTGGTTTCTTTCAGCTTATACCATTGCTAAGTATGGTATGTCTATGTGTGTGCTTGGAATGGCAGAAGAATTTAAGGGTGAAATTGCAGTGAATGCATTATGGCCAAAAACAGGTATGTACTTAAAAAAAAAAA
>ML105840.1:14136-25140 GCA_003697995.1 Taxidea taxus jeffersonii
AAAAAAAAAAATCCAGATTGGAGTCTCATTTATTGTCCTTGACACTTTGAGATACATCTTGGGTAGGTAGGTTGAGGTGGGAAGCAATTAAACTTTTTTTTCTCTTCTTTTCTCTTTTTTTTTTTTTTTTGAGAGAAAGGGAGAGTGCTCACGCTAGAGGCATGAGTGTGGGGCAGGGACGGTTGAGGGGCAGAGGGAGAGAGAGAGACTTGGGGCTTTGATCTCATGACCCTGAGATCATGACCTGACCCCAAATCAAGAATCATACACTCAACCAGCTGTACCACGCAGGCACTCCTAAACTCTGTTTTAAAAACTTAGAGGTTGGGGGAGGGCGAAATATGGAAGTAATTGAATTCTGCAGGGCTTATACAAGCATGGGAAGATTTGGGAAAGAGAAAGTATTCTTATAAGTTTCATGTTGGGGCAGCCACAATACTAGATGGTAGTTGTTTGTTTTTCTTAAGATTTTACTTATTTATTTGACAGACAGAGATCACGAGTAGGCAGAGAGGCAGGCAGAGAGGGGGGGAAGCAGGCTTCCTGCTGAGCAGAGAGCCTGGTGCAGGGCTCAATCCCAGGACCCTGGGATCATGACCTAAACTGAAGGCAGAGGCTTTAACCCACTGAGCCACCCAGGCGCCCCTAGATGATAGTTTTATAAAAAATTATATTTTCTCTTTGGTGCTAAGGTATAGAAGTGCTTCTGGATTTTAAAGTTATAAACAACTACCTGCCTTTTTAATTTTAATTCCAGTATAGTTAACCTTCATTGCTATATTAATTTCAGGTGTACAATACAGTGACTAAACGGTTCTCTGTGTTACTCAGTGCTCATCAGGATAAGTGTACACTTAATGCCTTTTACCGATTTCACCTGTGCCTCCAACCACTTTCCCTTTAGTAACTGTTAGTTTGTTCTCTATACTTGAGTCTGCTTCTTGGGTGCCTGGTTGGCTCAGTGTGTTAATCGTCTGCCTTTGGCTTGGGTCCTGATATCAGGGTCCTGGGATGGAAATCAGCAGGGAGCCTGCTTTCCCTCCCCCCCTCTCCCTCTGCCACTCCTCCTGCTTGTGCTCTCTCATTCTCTGTCAAATAAGAATCTGTTTCTTGGTTTGTCTCTTTTTTTTTCTTCGGCTCATTTGTTTTGTTTCTTAAATTCCACATATGAGTGAGATCATATGCTGTTTGTCTTTCTCTGACTTTATTTTGCTTAGCATTATACTCTCCAGCTCTATCCATGTGTCTCAAATATTTCTCCGTGGTTGGTTTATTCAAATCAGGATATAAAAAAGTTTCACATTATATTTGTGTGATATGTTTTGCATTTATAGTCGTTAACACTTTTTTTTCCCCTTGCTGCTGATTTCTTAAAAAACCAGGTCATTTATAGAGTTTCCAACATTCTGGATTTTCCTGATTTCTCCCCATCATTTCTTTTAATACGTTTCTTTATTGTCTAAAGGACCTTCATATTGTTTATTCCTGTTTTTCCTTCTGGAATTATTTTGTTTATTCCTTTATTGCTCGACAAATACCTATTGGACAGTTATTATATGGAGACATTGTGCAGGGCACTGTGGATAGTTCTTTAGCCTTTTCAGCTAATGGATGATGAGGTTGGTAAGAGTTGGTCATGAAAACACATTTAATCCAGCATTTTTGCAAAGTATTACAGCTCTGCGGTACTCTTGAACGGAATTACTGCATATAACAACATGAAACTAAGCCAGAGTTCTAGCTTGGGGACATTTGAGGGTTATCTTATCTTTGTTCGTATCTGCTGTCTGCTGGGTGAAGGGATTTTACCACTCCCAGCAGAAGTGAAAGGGCCAATGACCCAAGGTATTGATGCCAGGGGAGGGGGGAACAGGGAGGCAATGGGTGAGAATGTATGGAACATGGGGGCATATTGTTAATGTAACTTTCAGGAGAATTTAGCCATTGCAGCCACCTCTGTAGTTACTATTTTTCTTCTAAGGGCTCCAAGGATCAATTTTTTTTAAAAGATTTTATTTATTTGACACAGAGATCACAAGTAGGCAGAGAGGCAGGCAGAGAGAGAGAGGGGAAAGCAGGCTCCCTGCTGAGCTAGAGAACCCAATGTGGGGCTCAATCCCAGGACCCCAAGATCATGACCTGAGCTAAAGGCAGAGGCGTAACCCACTGAGCCACTCAGGTGCCCCTCCAACTATCAGTTTTTAAAAATTCCTTTGGAATGCTATTTGACTGAGATTCCTTTCTTCCCTGGCCCACTGTGGGATCTGAACCATGTTTTTACTGCTTCTTCATTTCCCTTATGTTTCTGTAGCCGACACAGTTCCTTTAAGATTTTCTGGTAAATGATATTCTTTTTTTTTTTTTTTTTGGTAAATGATATTCTTTGCAGTGGGGCAAAAAGGTGAAAGTGAAAAAGTGCTTCTGTAGTGTTTTTCAAACTGCATGTCAAGATTCATTGGTGAGTCATGAAATCAGTTTTGTGGATTGTGAAATTGAGTTAGAAGGTAGCAGTCAGAATTTTGTTGTTTCATTTCTAGTGGAATAAGATAGAAAATATTAGGGGGCATTGTAGATTGTCAGTATTGTTCCATATATAAAGGAATAGATTTGTATTTGCGAGTGTGTGTATAGGTAGGTATTATGTATTCTTAGTCCTGTCAGTAAAAAGTGTTACTGATTATGGATCACAGTTAGAAACTTCAAAAGCTCACAGTTTACTGTGTCTTCTGTTCTTTAGCTTCCTTTCCTTCTCCTCCATCCTCAACCTCCTCCTCCTCCCACTTCAGTCGTTGCTGCTGTTGGTAGATAGTGAAAGGAAGTTAGTTTGAAAGGGAGCCTTCCAGATAACGAAGTCCTTAGTATTTTCCCTTTTTTGTTCCTCTCTTATGTTACTTGTCATTTTCTATTCATTCATCTTCCAAACATTTTCATATGCCAGGCACAGTTCTCCGTACTGTGTATTCATTGTTCATACACAGGTAATTTATTAATAAAGTGTCTAACCTGTGTGCAGGGGATTAAGGGTACTAAGGTGAAGGGGATGCAGATCTTACCCTTCAAGTTTACTCTTTAGAGTGGCTATCATCATCTGCATTTTGTCCTTCCTCACCTCTGCTCCCCTAACCTTTAAGTCTTTGGTTCCTTGGGTAACAAAGTTAGAAAAAGCCTAGTCTGACTCTAAGAATTATAGATTTTATTCATAAAATAGATAATTATTGGATACCTATTATGTGCCAAGCTGTGCTCTAGTAGTTTAAGATACATCAGAGAACAAAACAGACAAGACGGTCTGTCCTTTTGGAACTTACAGTTTAATTGGGAGAGATACAATAGACAGTTAACACAATGAATAGTAAAATCTCTAGAGGGTGATAATGCTATAGAAAAAAATAGAACGAAGTAAGGGGATTGGGAGTCTCTGGTACTGGAAGGGTAGATTACAGTTTTGTTTTTTTAAGATTTATTTGAGAGAACACACAAGCAAGCAGCAGGGAGGAGCAGAGGGAAAGGGAGAGAGAGAATTTTTTTTTTATTTTTTATTTTTATTTTTTTTAAAGATTTTATTTATTTATTTGATAGACAGAGATCACAAGTAGGCAGAGAGGCTGAGAGAGAGAGGAGGAAGCAGGCTGTCTGCAGAGCAGAGAGCCTGATGCGGGGCTCGATCCCAAGACCCTGGGATCATGACCTGAGCCGAAGGCAGCGGCTTTAACCTACTGAGCCACCCAGGCGCCCCTCTTTTTTTTTATTTTTAAAGATTGATTGATTGATTGACAGTGAGAGGGAGGGGGCAGGTAGAGGGAGAAGGAGAAGCAGGCTCCCTGCTGAGCAGAGACCCTGATGTGGGGCTGGATCCCAGAACCCTGGAATCAGGACTTGAGCCGAAGTTATTCCCTGAATGGACTGAGCCACCCAGGAGCACTGGAGAGAGAGAATCTTAAGCAGACTCCCTGCTGAGCATGGAACCCAGGGACTTGATCTCATGACCCTGATATCATGACCTGAGCTGAAATCAGGAGTCTTTGCTTAACGGACTGAGCCACCCAGTCACCCCTAGATTGCCTTTTTTTTTTTTTTTAAGATTTTATTTATTTATTTGACAGATAGAGATCACAAGTAGGCAGAGAGGCAGGCAGAGAGAGAGGAGGAAGCAGGTTCCCCAAGGAGCGGAGCCTGATGCAGGGTTCCAACCCAGGACCCTGGGATCATGACCTGAGCTGCAAGCAGAGGCTTTAACCCACTGAGCCACCCAGGCACCCCAAGAAGATGACTTTTGAGCATAGACTTGAAGGGGGTGCTGGAGTTACCCTCGGTGATGTGTTAGTCATAGGGTATCTGAGGGTAGCATTGAAGGCAGAGGAAATAGCCAGGGGAAAGGTCCTAAGAGGTGAGCATGCTTGGCATGATCAAAGAGCAAGGAGAGGGACGCCTGGGTGGCTCAGTTGGTTGAGCGGCTGCCTTCCGCTCAGGTCATGGTCCCCGCATCCTGGGATCAAGTCCCGCATCGGGCTCCGTGCTCGGTGGGGAGCCTGCTTCTCTCTCTGTCTCTGCCTGCTACTCTGTCTGCCTGTGCTCACTCTCTCTGACAACTAAATAAATAAAATCTTAAAAAAATAAAACAAAAAACAAAGAGCAAGGAGAAGACCAATGTGGGTGGACTTAGGGGAGAATAGAAGAAAATGAGATGATGCCCATAAGGAAATGGGGAGCAGATGTTGTAGGTTCTTGCCAAAACTTGGGTTTTTATTCTGAGTGAAATGGGAAGCTTTTGCAGGGTTTTGTTTTTATTTTGTTTTATTTTTATTTTTTTTAAGATTTTATTTATTTATTAGTTAGAGAGAGAGAGAGAGAGAGAGAGCGCGCACGCACAGGCAGACAGAGAGGCAGGCAGAGGCAGAGGGAGAAGCAGGCTTCCTGCCGAGCAAGGGGCCCGATGTGGAACTCGATCCCAGGACGCTGGGATCATGACTGGAGCCGAAGGCAGTGGCTTAACCCACTGAGCCATCCAGGCGTCCCTTGATTTTGTTTTAAATATTTTATTTATTTAGAGAGTGTGCACACCTATGCAGGTGTAGAGTGGATAGAGGCAGAAGTAGAGGGAAGAGAGAATCTCAAGAAAATTGCACGTGCAGCACGGAGCTGATATGTGGCTGGATCTCACAATCCTGAGATCAATACCTGAGCCAAAATCAAGAATTGGATACTTAGGGGCGCCTGGGTGGCTCAGTTGTTAAGCATTTGCCTTCCTCTGGGGTCACTGGGATCGAGCCCTGCATCTGGCTCCCTGCTCAGCGGGAAGCCTGCTTCTCCCTCCCCCATTCCCCCTGCTTGTGTTCCCTCTCTCACTATGTCTCTGTCAAATAAATAAAATCCTGGAAAAAAAAAAAAGAAAGAAAGAAAAAATTGAGTACTTAACCAACGGAGTCACCCAGGCACCTCTTTGACAAGGTTTTCAGCAGTGGAGGGACGTGATGGTACTTTATTTAAAGGATCTGTCTGGATGCTCTTAAGAATAGATTCTTGAGGTGGGTGGTCAGGGACAGGTCCCTGGCTGACTCAGTAGAGCAGAAGACTCTCTTAATTTAACCTCAGGTGCTTTGAGTTCAAGACCCATCTTAGGTGTGGAGCCTACTTAAAAAAAAAGATTTGTTTTTATTTTTTTTAAACCCTTGTGTCGGGGGCTGACTTTCAGTAGATCCCAGCAGGGAGCTGCTCTGCTACGTTTGAAACCCCCCGGAACCAGAAATCAGATAGTCTAGGAACTGTTGAGCACCAGGTTTCCCAGGAATGTGTGGGTAAGGGGGCGGACTCTTTTGGCCACGCCTATTTTCCCCCAGAGGAGGGACTCTCCACACTGGACCTTGGTCCCCACTGGGTGGGGGAGGAAGGGGCGGGTATAAATTCTTGAGGATCAGAGGGAGAGACAGGAAGTTGATGAGATTGGAGACTGTTGCAGTTATCTAGATTATCTTGGTAGCTGTGACGGGAGTGATAGCAGTAAAAACAGTGGAGAGTGGTCAGATTCTGCTGTATTTTGCAGTCAAGTGCTCTACCACTGAGCTATACCCCCTTCTGCTGTATTTTGAAGGTGGAACCAATAAACAGGGAAAGCTGCAGAGGGGGCAGGCTAGGGAGCAGAGGTTAGGAATTCATTTGGGGGCATTGTGTTTGTGCATCCAAGTAGAGATGGTCAGAAGACAGTTGGATTTGCAAGTGTGGGTGTCAGGAGAGAGGTCCAGGCTGGAGATGGAAATTTGTGGGTTATCAAAATGTAAATGGTATATAGGAAGAGAAAGGACCATTGGCCATTAGACATTCAGAGATTGGGAAGAAGAAGAAAAACTAAGTGGGAGAAAAAGCAGAACTATATAGCAGAGTAAGGTAGGAAGAAAATTGGAGTATGATATCCTGAAAGCCACTTGAAGAACATGTTTCAAGGAAGAAGGGGAGTGATTCATTGGGTCAAATGTTGCTGGTAGTTCTTATAAAATGGGGACTGACCCCTGGATTTAGTAGTCTCTACATCTCCTTCATGTTACTTAACAACATTTGTAATTGAACTATTGATTTTATAACTTGGTTAATGTCTTTCTTGCTAGAATGAAAGTTTCTTAAAGGTAGAGACAGTATCTGCTTTGTTCATTTTATTGTAGTCCTTGTAGACATTCAGTAAATATTTGATGAATTAATGAATGTACAGTATGATTACCTTCTGCCTAGCTCCAAAATAGACATTCTGAACAGAACATTGCATGACCGTGAACATGGAGGACACCACCAGGATTGATGAGAGAAATCAGTTCATTTCCATCATCTTTGCTGTAGCTTTGAGATGTTCATTTTAGAAGTTTTACTAGACATCTTGGAACCACTGGTATTATTTGGGGCCTAGACTTGATGGCACAGTAAACTGAATTTACAGTCCTGCTCCTTGTAATACATGACATGATGAATTATGTACAGGATACTTTTGAAAGAGATCAGGAGGACTGTGTAGTTCTGGTTAGAGGTCAGGAAAGGAGCCTTTCTAATAAAAACTTAATTCCAATAGGCTCTCAAGGGGATTTTTGGAATTAGCAAGAAGAGGAATTGGACAAGGCATTCCTGGCAGAGGGAACAACACAGGCTATGGTTAAGAAAAAATACTGTCTGTTTGGTGGAACTGTCAAGGAATTTGATAATGGTGTTTATATGATAAATTATGGGCTTTTTATTGCCCACTGACCTTGAAGAATTGGCTGGAATGTTGGGTAGGTGTGAAGTTGCTGTGGGGATGACTAAGCCCCAGATCTTGACTGCCAAGTTTAGGAGCTTGAATTTTAACTTGTATTCAGTACAGAGCCACTTCAGAATTTTTTTTTTTTTTTAAGATTTTATTTATTTATTTATTTATTTGACAGAGAGAGAGAGAGAGGGAGAGAGAGCGAGCAAGCACAGGCAGACAGAGGGGCAGGCAGAGGGAGAAGCAGGCTCCCCGCCGAGCAAGGAGCCTGATGTGGGACTCGATCCCAGGACGCTGGGATCATGACCTGAGCCGAAGGCAGCTGCTTAACCAACTGAGCCACCCAAGCATCCCAGAATTTTTTTTTTAAAGATTTTATTTATTTGTCAGAGAGAGCGAGTAGACAGAGTGGCAGGCAGAGGCAGAGGGAGAAACAGGCTCCCTGCCAAGCAAGGAGCCCCATGTGGGACTCCATCCCAGGATGCTGGGATCATGACTCGAGCTGAAGGCAGGCGCTTAACCAACTGAGCCACCCAGGCGTCCCCACTTCAGAATTTTAGAAGCAGGAGAGCAGAGGGAAAATAGGAGCAGTGGAGAGATAGGGTTGCTGATGAGGTTTAAGAAGTTTAATTTGGCATCTGAATGTAGGATGACTTGTGAGATCATGGAGAGAGGCAGGAGCGCTTGCTAGTATACTGTATTATTCATGACTAAGGCAACATGGATTTCAGAGTGTGCCCAGGCTCCTGGCTGTTTGTGAGGCTTCTATTTAAAAAAGCATGTTTTTCATCCTAGACTGTATAGAGCAGCTCTATATGCTTGCTGGAACCAGAAGTAATCTCCCAGCTGACAGGTGCTAAAGAGGCGAGACAAGCTTTCTTTCCACAGGAAGAGTCACAGCAATGCTGATGTTTTAACTGTGATATGTACTCTGTATGTTCATGTGAAAGGACATCTATGTTTTGGTTTTGGTTTTTAAGATTTTACTTAATTTGAGTAGAGAGAGAAAGCATGGGGAGGGGGCAGAGGAAGGAAGGAGAAACAGACTCCCCACTGAGCAGGGAGCCTGGCACAGGGGACTCCATCCCAGGATTCTGAGATCGTGACCTGAGCTGAAGGCAGATGCTTAACCAACTGAGCCACCCCTCTTAGGTTAATTTTAAGGCTCTTCTTACTGTGTGTTTTGTGCAGCCTGCAATCAGGAGAATCAGTTGGAAGCTATTAGATACTTCTCCATTTTTTCCTTATTAATGCTTAAGTTTTAGGGTCACCTTTAAGGATTCTTGTGATCCAAGGCAAATCAGGTTTTATTAAAATTTTTGCTTTTTTTCTTCTTCGGAAATCATCAGTGAATTTTCTATTTGATGTATCCTATTGTGAACCTGCTTCTTTTGTTGTCAGTTTTATACCCTATTAGGGTAGCCTATGACATTGCAAAACCTTTGTTGAAAATAACTCTGACTTAGTTCTTGATTTTGAGCATCTGTGCTGCCTTCTTTGTATCATCGGTAGAAAGATTACTGAAGTAAAGATAGGTTGTTTGGGGAAATCGCTCTTTGTTCTTAGGTTGTATGTATGTGTCTATACATAGGAACACACACAGCACATGTACACATCCATGACATATTCTTAATTTGGAGTTTCTAAAAATTCTTTTACCATTCATATAGTCTGTAATGAAACTAAAGTGTGTACATAACGCATATAGTTTTAAGGTGCACTGTATTGAAATTTTTTTTTAAAGATTTTACTTATTTATTTTATAGACAAAGATCACAAGTAGGCAGAGAGGCAGAGAGAGAGAGGAGGAAGCAGGCTGTCCGCAGAGCAGAGAGCCCGATGTGGGGCTCGATCCCATGACCCTGGGATCATGACCTGAGCCGAACGCAGCAGCTTTTACCCATTGAGCCACCCAGGCGCCCCTGAATTTTTTTTTAAGGTTTATTTTGAGTAATCTCTATACCCAGCGTGGGGCTCGAACTCATGACCTAGAGATCAAGAGTCACATGCCTTCCTGAATGAGCCATCCAGGCATCCCTATGATGAAATATTTTTAGAAAAATGCTATAGTTAGGGTGCCTGGGTGGCTCTGTCTGTTAAGTGTCTGACTTGATTTCGGCTTGGGTCCTAACAGTCCTGAGATCAGGCCCCATGTTGGACTCTGCACTGGGCATGGAGCTTGCTAGAGATTCTCTCTGTCCCTCTCCCTTGGCCCTTTCCCCCTACCTCTGTGCATGAGGTGCTCTCTCAAAAAGAAAAAGAAAAATTCTATACAGTTTATGGGAGTGAGATAACTGAACTCTAAGAATGTTGGTTAGCAAAGTATGATCCTTTAGTTTCATTAAGATCCTGGCTCTGCAATCGGAGAAAGACAACTATCATATGATCTCCCTGATATGAGGAAGTGGAGATGCAACGTGGGGGGGCTTGGGGGGTAAGAACAGAATAAATGAAACAAGATGGGATTGGGAGGGAGACAAACCATAAGAGACTCTTAATCTCACAAAACAAACAGGGTTTTGTGAGATTAAGAGTCTCCCTACTCCTGAGGGGTGTAGGGAGAGGGTGGTGGGGTTATGGACATTGGGGAGGGTATGTGCTGTGGTGAGTGCTGTGAAATGTGTAAACCTGGCGATTCACAGACCTGTACCCCTGGGGCTAATAATACATTATATGGTTATAAAAAAAATTAAAAATTAAAAAAAAAAAAGATCCTGGCTCTGAAGTCAAGCTGTGTTTGAATGCTAGCTCCTGTAACCTTGGACAAGTTATTTAACCCCTTTGTGCATTGAGTGCTCTCTTCTATAAAATGGGAATAATAGCAGTACCTAGCTCAGAATTCATTTAGATAACTTATGTAAAGTAAGTAGCAGCATGC
This sequence comes from Taxidea taxus jeffersonii, assembly GCA_003697995.1. NCBI lineage: Eukaryota > Metazoa > Chordata > Mammalia > Carnivora > Mustelidae > Taxidea > Taxidea taxus. The sequence continues at coordinate 24,237 of ML105840.1, forward strand.
CCAGCATAGGATGCACTTGATAAATATTAGCTGCCCTTTTAAATTTTATTTATTTATTAATTTATTAAAGATTTTATTTATTTATTTGACAGACAGAGATCACAAGCAGGCAGAGAGACAGGCAGAGAGAGAAAGGTAAGCAGGCTCACTGCTGAGTAGAGAGCCCAATACGGGGCTTAATCCCCGGACCTAGATCATGACCTGAGCCGAAGGCAGAGGCTTTAAGCCACTGAGCCACCCAGGCGCCCCAATTTATTTATTTATTTATTTCAAATAAGATTCTATTTATTTATTTGAGAGAGAATGAGAGCCAGCATGAAAGGGGGAAGGTCAGGGGCACCTGGGTGGCTCAGTGGGTTAAAGCCTCTTCCTTGGGCTCGGGTCATGATCCCGGGGTCCTGGGATCGAGCCCCACATCGGGCTCTCTGCTCAGGGGGGAGCCTGCTTCCTCCCCTCTCTGCCTACCTCTCCACCTACTTGTAATCTCTGTCTGTCAAATAAATAAATAAAATCTTAAAAAAAAAAAAATGAAAGGGGGAAGGTCAGAGGGAGAAACAGACCCCCTGTTGAGCAGGGAGCCGGATGCGGGACTCAGTCACAGGACTTCAGGATCATGACCTGAACTGAAGGCAGTTGCTCAACTGAGCCACTCAGGTGCCCAGCTGCCATTTTTTATTAATAAGGTATCACATCAAGAGCAAAACCAGATCTCTTGAACTATTGGTTAAGCAAAAATTTTCTTTGTGGTAAAGGAACTATAGTTACAAGGTAGGGATATATTTTCTGACTCAGTGCTTTTAGGAAATTGCCCAGGTTAATTGTGCTGTCTTTGAGGTAGGGTTGTATGCTAGAATGTCATCACCATGAACGTGGGAGCTTTTACCTGTTTTATCAACTCATTTGT